>SJYC01103304.1:0-51032 GCA_006408675.1 Madoqua kirkii
AGGTGGTCTGGTATTCCCATCTCTCTCAGAATTTTCCACAGTTTATTGTGATCCACACAGTCGAAGGCTTTGGAATAGTCAATAAAGCAGATTTGATAATAAACTTAAGTTTTGATCAGAATCTAGAAATCCAAGAAAGATTAGTCCAGACTACAATGAAAGGAGAGGATTCTATAAGAGAACTACATGCTTGAAAACCTGTAGAGGTAGGGCAAACCATTATGTGTTTAGTGAGTGGGACTCTAAAGATGAGATCATAGTGTTTACAGTCTCTGAGCTTACTTTTCAACTTTGGCTCATAGGCCTATGTTGATCATAGAGGTACATCTTTGGAGGGGCAGTGGAAGTGGAAAATAAAGTCATATATTATATACGGAAGGCCCATTTGATGGGGAAGGAGACGCTTTCCCAAAAGAACCTCTAAGTTCATAAGTAACTTTATTTCTAGTGATGCTTTCTTTTCATAAGAAGGACTGCCTCAGGAGTCCCTGTTAGGACTCTCAGGTTTCTGTTGTTCAGCCTGGGTTTTCTAGGAGTCAGGAATATGAACTATTTTGCCTTTTGGCTAAGGTTCCCCTCAGCTTTTGTGATTCTGTAAACGAGGAAGACTTTGGAAAAAAAAAAAAAAACACACCAACTTTGTAATATTTTTCAGTGATTTCTTAGTAATACATTTCTTAAGACCTAGACCCTAAGGCTACCTTCTAAGAAGATACCACTTTATAGCAAGTTTCCTTTGATAATTCTTTCTCCTTAATGTTCTTTTTGTTGTTTGTTGTTACTTTAAAAAGGGTCAATCCTCCAGGGCAAGTCAAAAAGAAACTGAGCTGTCTGCCTTTTCTTTGAGTGGTGGTTGTACATCCAAGAGATTGGTGGTTTTGATTATAGTATAGTGGTTAGAATTATTTCAGGTACGGATTTTAAAAATGGATAATGCACCTAATGATTGGACACATTCCTCTCCTTTAAAAATGAAACAAACTGTTTAAAGATTCAATAACACATATATATATATATACATGTATACATAAAACTGAGATATCCAAGTCATGTTTAAAAATATATATATTTGCTAAATCGTGTCCTACTCTTTGTGACTTCACAGATTGCAGCTCACCAGGCTCCTCTGTCCATGGAATTTTCCAGGAAAGAATACTAGAATGGGTTGCCATTTCTTACTCTGAGGGATCTTCCTGATGCAGGGATTGAACTGGCATCTCCTGAGAAACCCTTAAAATATAAAATGCACTATAGTCTCTCAGTTGTGTCCAACTGTTTGTGATAAAAGGCACTAGCTAAAGCAATAAGTGTTAGAAGAAATAAAACATCTATTGACTCTTTCATCACTTTAAACTTTTTATCAGCCTTTTTCTCTAAACATTAACTTATCTTTTTCTCACTCATGAAATGTCTGTTTTTGTTTATAACTGATGACTGACAAGATGGTTTCAGCTACAATAATAATACTGCTGTTAAATTCATCATTAATACTCTTCTGCTACTCATGTTGAAGCAAGAAATTCTTTCAAGAATCTTTATTTTATTCTCAAATTAATTGTCCTCTTACTTATCAATTTACAGAAATCAGTTTTCACTATGTATTTAATTTTTTTGCATTTCTTCTCCATGAGGATGGTCTTGATCCCTGTCTCCTGTACAATGTCAAGAACATCCAACCATAGTTCATCAGGCACTCTATCTATCAGATGTAGTCCTTTAAATCTATGCTCAATATATCTTTAATCCAATTTTCTGTTGATTTGTGGGGCTGTCACCTCCTTGTTGTTTGACCTGAGGCCATACTATGGTGGAGGTAATGAAGACAATGATGACCTCCTTTGTAACATCCCAGGAATGGACTGCAACACTCCATGCCCTCTGACCCTGCAGGAGGCCACCATCAATACATGCCTCCACTGGAGACTCCTGGACACTCACGGGCAAGTCTGAGTCAGTCTCTTGTGTGGTCACTGCTCCTTTCTTTGGGATCCTGATGTGTACAAGGTTCTATTTATGCCCTCCAAGTGCCTGTTTCCCCAGTCTTATGCAAGTTCTGGTGGCTCTATGATGGGGTTAATGGGAACCTCCTCCAAGAGGACTTATGCCATACCCAGGTCTGCTGCACCAAGGGCTGCTGCCCCTGAGGCAGGCCACTGCTGATCTGTTCCTTCATAGGAGACATCCAAACACAGTTCTGGTCAGTCTCTGTGGTGTCTCTGTGTCCTGGTGTGGACAAGGTTTGTTTGAGCCCTCTGAGCATATCTGGTGGGTAAGGGGGTTGATTCTAAATGCAATTTCGCCCCTCTTACCATCTTGCTGGGGTTTCTCCTTTGCCCTTGTATGTAGGGTATCTTTGTTTGGTGGGATCCAACATTTTCTAGTTGACGGTCATCAGCAGTGACTTGTAGTTTTGGAATTCTCGCAGATGAGTGCATGTCTTTCTACTCTGCCAGCTTGAAAGTCACTCCCTAGTTCAGTGCTAGTTCAGTGCTTCACAACTAACAAAATGTTACTCACATTTAACACTATATCTCACATCTTAAAAGTGAACTCTAATGAAGTCTAGCAACAATTCCAGTCATATATAATCAAATCAAGATTTAACAATCACAACTGAGACATCTTCCCAGAAATTCCTATAAATTCATTTTCTGTGTTCTTAAATCTTCATTCAGTGTTGGCTATTATTAGTATCATGTCAGGAAAAAGAAAATTTTCTCTACCCTTCCAGGTTCTTGTGGCTGGTCTAAGTATTAAATTGACATGAGATGGAATATACAGGAGAAAATCAAAGTTTAGTAACATGTATACATCGGGTTTCCCAGGTGGCTCAGTGGTTAAGAATCTGTCTGCAAGGCAGGAGATGCAACAGTAGCTGCAGTTTCAATTCCTGGGTCAGGGAGATCCCCTAGAGGAGGAAATGGAAACTCACTCCAATATTCTCATCTGGGAAATTAAATGAACAGAGGAGCCTGGCAGATTACAGTTCATGGGGTTGGAAAGAGTTGGACATAACTTAGTGACTGAGCACATTACATAGGAGAAACCCAAGAAAACTGAGTAACTCACTAAGATGACCAAAGCGCTAACCTTAAATATCATCTGTGGCTGAAAACAAAAAAGGATTTTGCCAGTAGTAGCTTGGGATGTCAAGGGGGAGGAAGGTAATTCACATAGAGAAGGAAAATCAAATGCCTGGTAAACAAATGTTTGCTGGGTCATGCAGAAACACTGAGACACAGAGCGGACTATGACCTTTTTGCCTCTCATCACACCTAACACATATTCTTTGTTGATACCTTTGTTGATGGCTCTATTTCAGGAACAGGTCCTCTATATAAATTACTCTAGGCAGTTGGTGGAAAGGTGAATGTTTTTCCTGCGTCTTTTGGAGCTTTATTGTGTTTTTTTTTTTATAGAAATGGATCCATGTACCACAGACATATTATGAGGGTGGCAAATTTTGCTCCTCTAGGATGGTCTCCACTCCAGGAGATAGTGGTGGACAGAGAAGCCTGCTGTGCTATAGCCCATGGGTACTCAATGAATTGGACATGACTTAGTGACTGAGAAACATCAGTGATCTCAAATTAAATTATATTTTGTGTCAAACAATTAAATATATTCTCTATCCCTGGAACACTTCCCTTTCTCTGTAAAGTGCTCAGATTTAGCAATGTAGAGTTAGTAAGACCAACAACAGAGTAAAGAACAAAAGAGGGGAGATGAGACCACTATCAACTGTGACCTTACTAGAGATGGTAGTAGATGCTCATAGATGCTCTGAGAATAAAGTCTCTATAACTGCCAAACTGGAAAGTGCTGGAACAGCCAATAAACAGTGCCTGCTTTTAAATCTGCCTTGGGAATAACCAAGATGAAGTTATAGTTAAATGCCTTCATGCAGAGAATCCATTTCTAACAGATAACTTGAGGGACATAGGCTCAAATACATTTTGTGAAAAACTTTCCTAGGCATTAAGCTTTCTCCCAGACCTTATAAACTGACTGCCTGCAAATCAGGATAAATATGGATAAGATGGTAAAAGTACGAACTCATTTTTCCCTATGTTGAAGGAAAGCTAAACTTTCCTAGAATGATGGAGGAAAATTGAGTTGCAAAGCAATAATGGGAACATTTTTTCTCAAAATGGAAACATCTATTAGAATTTGCGTTAGTCATGCCTTCACTAGAATACTGTAACTACTTTTGGTTTTCACACCTTAAAAGAGCTTTAAAGAAATAGGAGGGTCAAGAAAAGTCACAAAAGTAATTAAAGAATCATAAATCAAGAACTTTGAGAAAAAGTCAAGGGTACTATATCACTTAATATAAATAATTTAATTCTACAAATATATATCAAATGTGACTCTACTTTCCATGATTATATCTTACATGAGAGGGAATATAAAAATGAGTTATGCACAGAGTAAGCAGTTTTAGCATTTAGAAAAATAAATTTTTCAGGTCAACTGTTTCTCATATCTTTTTTCATTGGAATACTGTTTCACTGGCATTTTTCAGTTAAGAGCACAAATGTTGGCCTTAGGTAGACCTGGCTCATGTCTTGGCTCTAAAATATTATTGTTGTAAGAATTTGAGCAAATGTTATTAGTTTATGTGTGCCTTGGCTTACTTATAATGAGGGAGATAGAATACCCAGTAGCACCTAACTGAATGGATGAGATGAATGTGTATCTAGTATATGTACACATTCACACAAAGTGCTTCCCTGTTCACTAACACATAGTAAACACATAATAAAATGTACTTATTTGTATAATAAATTATTTGGAAGCAGATCATATGGAATGTCAAATTCTATGTGTCTATAAAGTTGTTCTGCAGTTCCTCTGGAAACCAAAATGGAAACAATTAACATAAATTCAGAGGAATGTACATTATTTGGGGGGGAGGATCACAATAATAGTAGCTAGTAATTACTGAGCACTTTGTGACACTTTGTAATATTAGTATTTCACATGTACTGACTCATTTAGTTTTCACAAAAAAAATTTCATGAAGTACATGTTTCTATTAATGTCCATTTTACATGTGGGAAAAAGATTTCAATAACTTTTAGTATGTCACACAGTGAATATGGGAGGAGCTAGGATTTAAACCAGAGAGTTTTGACCAACTTATCCACTGTTAAAATTAGATTTCAAAATTTACAAACAACTCATGATGCTTAACAGCATCAAAGCAAACAACTCAAAAAAAAAAAAAAAAAGAGCAGAAAACCTAAATAAACATTTCTCCAAAAAAGATATACAAATGTCCAAGAGGCATCTGAAAATATGTTCTTCATTGCTAATTATTGGAGAAATGCAAATCAAAGTCAAATGGCTATCCTCAAAAAATCTGCAAACAATAAATGCTAGAGAGGATATGAAGAAAAGGGAACTCTCCTACACTGTTGTTGAGAATTTAAATTGGTACACCTACTATGGAGAACAGTATAGAGGATCCTTGCTGCTGCTACTGCTGCTAAGTCGCTTCAGTCGTGTCCGACTCTCTGTGACCCCACAGACAGCAGCCCCCCAGTCTCCCCTGTCCCTGGGATTCTCTAGGCAAGAACACTGGAGTGGGTTCAATCCCATTCATGGGCATATATCTGGAGAAAAATATGGTCCCAAAGGATACATGCATCCCACTATTTATAATAGCCAAAACATGGAAGCGACCTAAATGTCCACTGATGGAGGAATGGATATATGTGGAACACATATACAGTGATATATTAAAGGAAATTTAAAGTGAAAGTCGCTCAGTAATGTCTGAGTCTTTTCAACCCCATGGACGATACAGTCCATGGAATTCTCCACGCCAGAATACTGAAGTGGGAACCCTTTCCCTTATCCAGGAGATCTTCCCAACTCAGGGACTGAACCCAGGTCTTTCACATTGCAGGTGGATTCTTTACCAGCTGAGCCACAAGGGAAGTCCAAGAACACTGGAATGGGTAGGCTATTCCTTCTTCAGCAGATCTTTTCGACCCAGGAATCAAACCAGGGTCTCCTGGTGGATTTTTTACCAACTGAGTTATCAGGGAAGCCCCTAATTAGAATATTACTCAGCCATTATAAAGAATGAATAATGCCCTCTGCAGCAACATGGATGGAACTAGAGATTGTCATACTGAGTGAGGTAAGTCAGATAGAGGGGAATTATCATATGACACCCCTTATAAGTGGAGTCAGGAAAGAAATGATACAAATGAATGCACTTACAAAACAGAAACAGACTCACAGACTTGGAGAACAAACTTACAGTTGCCAAGGTATACTTAAGGTGTTTGGGATGGACATGTATGCACTATTATATTTAAGATGGATTAACAACAAAGACCTACTGTATGGCATGTGAAACTCTGTTTATTGTTATGTGGCAGTATGAATTGGAGGAAAGTTTAGTGGAGAATGTATACATGAGGCTGAGTCCCTTTGGTGTTCACCTGAAAGTATCACAACATTGTTAATCAGCTGTACATCAATACAAAATAAAACATTTAGGGGAAAAAAAAAAAAAGAATGGTGAGGTTGAAAAAAAATGGTGAGGTAAATACATTTGAAAATTATTTTATACTGGGATAAACAGATTATTATCTCCTCTGCTTTAAATTCATTTACTTTATTGTATAAGAGAGTATGATGACAGGGATCTGAGAATTCTTAAAAATTTTAGGACATCAACATAATTATCATTCCTAATCCACAGCCTAAAAACAACACACACACACACACACAAAGCCTGAGTATATTTTTAGACTATTGACAGTAAAACAACATTACTGTCCACACCAATTGTGTCTTTGGTCTTGGCATCACCCTGCTTATTTACCTTCTATGCAGAGTACATCATGAGAAATGCTGGGCTGGAAGAAGCACAAGCTGGAATCAAGATTGCCAGGAGAAATATCAGTAACCTCAGATATGCTTATGACACCACCCTTATGGCAGAAAGTGAAGAACTCAAAAGCCTCTTGATGAAAGTGAAAGAGGAGAGTGAAAAAGTTGGCTTAAAGCTCAACATTCCAAAAATGAAGATCATGGCATCTGGTTCCATCACTTCATAGGAAATAGATGGGGAAACACTGGAAACAGTGTCAGATTTTATTTTTCTGGGCTCCAAAATCACTGCAGATGGTGACTGCAGCCACGAAATTAAAAGACACTTACTCCTTGGAAGAAAAGTTATGACTAACCTAGATAGCATATTGAAAACCAGAGACATTACTTTGCCGACTAAGGTCTGTCCAGTCAAGGCTATGGGTTTTTTTGTGGTCATGTATGGATGTGAGAGTTGGACTGTGAAGAAAGCTGAACACCAAAGAATTGATGCTTTTGAACTGTGGTGTTGGAGAAGACTCTTGAGAATCCCTTGGACTGCAAGGAGAGTATATTTTTAGACTATTGACAGTAAAACAACATTACTGTCCACACCAATTGTGTCTTTGGTCTTGGCATCACCCTGCTTATTTACCTTCTATGCAGAGTACATCATGAGAAATGCTGGGCTGGAAGAAGCACAAGCTGGAATCAAGATTGCCAGGAGAAATATCAGTAACCTCAGATATGCTTATGACACCACCCTTATGGCAGAAAGTGAAGAACTCAAAAGCCTCTTGATGAAAGTGAAAGAGGAGAGTGAAAAAGTTGGCTTAAAGCTCAACATTCCAAAAATGAAGATCATGGCATCTGGTTCCATCACTTCATAGGAAATAGATGGGGAAACACTGGAAACAGTGTCAGATTTTATTTTTCTGGGCTCCAAAATCACTGCAGATGGTGACTGCAGCCACGAAATTAAAAGACACTTACTCCTTGGAAGAAAAGTTATGACTAACCTAGATAGCATATTGAAAACCAGAGACATTACTTTGCCGACTAAGGTCTGTCCAGTCAAGGCTATGGGTTTTTTTGTGGTCATGTATGGATGTGAGAGTTGGACTGTGAAGAAAGCTGAACACCAAAGAATTGATGCTTTTGAACTGTGGTGTTGGAGAAGACTCTTGAGAATCCCTTGGACTGCAAGGAGATCCAACCAGTCCATCCTAAAGGAGATCAGCCCTGGGTGTTCCTTGGAAGGAATGATGCTGAAGCTGAAACTCCAGTATTTCAGCCACCTCATGCAAAGAGTTGAATCATTGGAAAAGACTCTGATGCTGGGAGGGATTAGGGGCAGGAGAAGGGGATGACAGAGTATGAGATGGCTCGATGGCATCAAGAAATCAATGGACGTGAGTTTGCGCAAACTCTGGGAGATGGTGATGGGCAGGGAGGCCTGGTTTGCCGTGATTCATGGTGTTGCAAAGAGTCAGACATGACTGAGTGACTGAACTGAACTGAACTGAACTGAAGTCTGTTTTGAGGTTTTCTGTGTGTTGAGTATTTTCTTATCAATGCCAGAATTTTCTTGCAGTATTTTGATTGTCATATAATCTGTATTTCAGAATACAAAAACTGAAAAACCTTCAAATCCTAGACCATAATCTATGTAGCCAGTATTTGAGAATTTGAATACCAGGCAATATTTAATATGATAATTGATGTCAGTAAAAAAATAACATCTTTTTAAAGAAAAAAATAATTTAAAAATGAATTATTTCTGATGTAGATTGATTGTATACAAAGTACAAAAAATCATTAAAGCAACTTAGACATAAATTTTAAAAAGCCACATAACGATTTCAAGCCTACATGCATACATAAAGATTCTCACCCCATGATGGCAATTCCAAAGTTAAAGTGACAAACAGATAAAACAGCATACAAGTAACCAAGCTCATCATGTCTGGCGTGATACATAACTATGATTTCCTACTTGATTATACTATTTGGGTCTAAATGACAGAGAACGGTGAGACAGGAATGTGAAGCAGTTAAAGCTAGAGACTTTTCCAGCTCTGACGACACCAATCTTTGTCCAGATATTACAGAAGTCATTTTGGGCAGAAAAGGTATAGCTTATAATTGACTTTTGGTCCAGTAAACAAGAAAAGAAAATGAAAATGTGCCACACTTAGGTTGACATAAATATGAAAATTACACACATTGTGTTTCTTTAGCTTTCTCATCAATCAAACTATTTGATTTTAAGTGAATGATTTGTTTTGTTGTTTAAGTTGCTCTTCTTATCATAATTAGGATAAACCCACTGTTTATTTATTTATTTTTTTTTACATATGGAGTGTTATTGCATTTTTGACATTAACTGAGAAATATAATGCAACAAGGAGGAGGAGCATATTCCTCGGGAAAAAATATACAATCGACCTTTGAACAACGTGAGTTTGATTTGCAAGTTTCCACTTAAACATAATTTTTTTCAATGATAAATACTACAGTGCTCAGATCCAAGATTGGTTGAATCTATGGATGTAGAACGATGGTATCAACTATAAGGAACCTTGGATAGAAAGGGGAGAGCCAACTGTAAGTTAAACAGGGATTTTCTACTGCAAGGAGTGTTGTTGCCTCTAACCTGACATGTTCTAGGGTCAACTGCACACATCATTGCTAGTGATTGTGATGCGAAGCACAATTTTCTCAAAAGTGTGTAGTAGTTGAAAAGATGCCAGTCATTTATTTCTGCTTTTTGTTTGATTACTTGGCTTGTTTGTAGTAATGTCTTCTTTGAAAAATGGACATTAAATAATCAGTGGTCTACTTTTTCTCCCACATCAAAGGACATGAAACTTGTGATACAATATTGGAAGTGATAATTAAATATAGTAACCAAAATGAAAAGAGTACTTAACCCACGTTGAGCAAAATTCATTTGCATCTTTCAATCAGTCAGTATTTATGAAGTTCTCATTTTTTGCTTAGTACTGTGCTACATAAAAGGGAAAGTGAGCATTGCTTTTAGAGTATACTGTTTGTCAGTCTTTATGTCGGGCACTTTGTACACCCAATCACACTGATTTCTCAGAAAGATCAAGTAGATTGGATATAACTGGATGCATTTTACATAGAATATAGCATAAGTAGAATAAGTTACTTGCACAAGGTCAAACGTCTAGGAAACTGTGCAGTTAGAGTTTGAATCTAGAGTATCATGTGACTCTAAAGTTTATAATATTTTTACTCATAATAGTTCAGTTTACTTTCAATTATGTGGTGAGTAAATGAAAAAGAAGTGAAATAATAAGTAAAATTCATAAAGCAGGTGTCATTAAGAGCTAGGAAGTTTGGAAAAGCGATAGGTAACCATGGGAAAAGGGAAGAAGACATTAAGTATACCTGTTGTAAGTCCTGTGTTGTGTGTTCCAGCTGACAGTATCTCTGCTATCTGATGATTGATGATGTAAGAATCTAATCATAAAACAGTAATTCACAATTCTGAAATATGTTTGGTTGATTTTGGCAGAATTTTGGTGACCTCCAGTAGTTAAAGGTAGGTAAGAATTACACACATCCTTACTTTAATGTTACTACCAGCTAGGAAAGGAAAAATGCAAGTCTTGGAATGAATTCCATCATACATGTAAGCATTGATGATTAAACACATAAAAATTTATTCATAAAACTTTTCCTCTCAGTTTGGTGTAGTGTCAGCTCTCTCTACCCTTTCAGGAGCTCCGCTAACACCTTGCATGAAAATTCACTTGAGGTAACCAGACTGCTGTTCTATTTAAGGTAAAAATATCCTTCTATAGGTGGGTTGATATGGAGCTTGTTCCTATTCTAAATGAAGGGCACTCAAAGGTCTAGCTATTGAGTCGGCTATATTTTTACACCCTGCTCATGAAAGGATGGGAATATCCAACAATATTTCTATCCAACCCACCCATAAAGTCCAATGGAAAATAATGTCTTGACATATCCTCTGTTAAAAGGTAACATTTCTAGGTTTGATCTGAAAAAAAGTTGCTTCTACATTTAAATACAGATAATCTCTGACTTAAGAGGGTTCAACTGACAATTTTTTGACTTTCAGTTCAGTTCACTTCAGTTGCTCAGTCGTATCCAACTCTTTGCGACCCCATGAATTGCAGCATGCCAGGCCTCCCTGTCCATCACCAACTCCTGGAGTTCACTCAGATTCACGTCCATCAAGTCAGTGATGCCATCTGGCCATCTCACCCTCCATCATCCCCTTCTCCTCCCGCTCCCAATCCCTCCCAGCATCAGAGTCTTTTCCAATGAGTCAACTCTTCGCATGAGGTGGCCAAAGTACTGGAGTTTCAGCTTTAGCATCATTCCTTCCAAAGAAATCTCAGAGCTGATCTCCTTCAGAATGGACTGGTTGGATCTCCTTGCAGTCCAAGGGACTCTCAAGAGTCTTCTCCAACACCACAGTTCAAAAGCATCAATTCTTCGGTGCTCAGCCTTCTTCACAGTCCAACTCTCACATCCATACATGACCACAGGAAAAACCATAGCCTTGACTAGATGGACCTTAGTCGGCAAAGTAATGTCTCTGCTTTTTAATATGCTATCTAGGTTCGTCATAACTTTCCTTCCAGGGAGTAAGTGTCTTTAAATTTCATGACTGCGATCACCATCTGCAGTGATTTTGGAGCCCAAAAAAATAAAGTCTGACACTGTTTCCCCATCTATTTCCCACGAAGTGATGGGACTGGATGCCATGACCTTCATTTTCTGAATGTTGAGCTTTAAGCCAACTTTTTCACCCGCCTCTTTCACTTTCATTAAGAGGACTTTGAGTTTCTCTTCACTTTCTGACATAAGGGTGGTGTCATATGCATATCTGAGGTTATTAATATTTCTCCCAGCAATCTTGATTCTAGCTTGTATTTCTTCCAATCCAGTGTTTCTCATGATGTACTCATTCACAGTCCAACTCTCACATCCATACATGACTACAGGAAAAACCATAGCTTTGACTAGGTGGACCTTTGTTGGAAAAATAATGTCTCTGCTTTTGAATATGCTGTCTAGGTTTGTCATAATTTTTCTTCCAAGGAGTAAGTGTCTTTTAATTTCATGGCTGCAGTCACCACCTGCAGTGATTTTGCAGACCAAAAAAAGTCTGACACTGTTTCCACTGTTTCCCCATCTATTGAAGCCCTTAGCCACCATACTAAAACTCCAATCTTTTTTAGCCACTATGTTACAAGAGTCAGTGAATAGAGTTTCTTCCAGTTGACCACCTCAGGTAAGTATATCCTTCCTCTTATTCTTGCCTAGTCAATTGGCATACGAGTGAAGCCATCTTGAACATTCCAGACCAGACATTCACCAATTGGCACCATATAGAACAGATGATCCACCCAGCTTAGCCCTTCCCAAGTTTCTGACCCATAAAATCATGATATGTAATAAAACAATTATTGTTTTTCAGTTGTTGCACCACAGTGGATAACCAGAGTACAGAATGACCTCCTGAGTCACTTCAGCTTTAATCGACTAAAAATTCACTTCTGCTCCTACCATCCAAAATTGAAATCCACACATCTTAATATTCATTAACTAATCTTTAGGAACTCCTCACAGGCCCTTAGGCATTTTTTTAAAAAGCTTTGCTGCATCAGAATTAAGTACTATGGGGATTTCAATGATGCTTGCTTACAAATAACTTGTGACTTTGGGAGCTGAGTTCATGCTATTTTAATTAACGATGCAATGATGCAACACCCCTCAACTCTTTAAATCACTGTATCTCATAACACTAAAGATTAGGAGTTGAAGTAATATGTTCATGGTTTCCTCATTTTTAGATATTCTTTCTCTGCAAAGACTCACTGGTAAACCGGGAGGGTCCAATAGAGAAAGCAGAAGTCAATGAAGCATCCAGTCACTGCTGCAAATAAACACAAAAGAGAGAAATGAAGCAATATCCTGGCCTAATTCCTCCCTGTCCTTTAATCACCTAAGCATTATGTTGATCAAACACAATTATTCATTTAAGTGAGGCCATGTGATCATTCCACAGGGCTCAGCATCCTGAGGCAGAGAACACAATCAAAACAAATAAACAAAAACTGAGAATATGGTTTAGCACAGTGAAATCAATGCTATTGAACAGTACATTATATCCCTGACTTGAAGGACATAAGAATCCATAACATTCTGAAAAGCTACAGGCTGTTTCCAGGCATAGGAACATTTAAGAAGTATCTGCGCATGAGTACTTAAACACAATTATTAATCATTTTGTGCCAAACATTTTTTCGGATAATACTAGAATTGAGAGTCTATTGGCCAGAAAGGATATCAAACCAGTCAGTCCTATAGAAAATCAACCCTGATTATTCATTGGAAGGACGTAGGCTGAAGCTGAAGCTCCAATACTTTGGCTACCTGAAGTGAATAGCCAAATCATTGAAAAAACCTTGATGCTGGGAAGGATTGAAGGCAGGAGAAGTAGATGGCAGAGGATGAGATGGTTGGATGGACGGAATCTTTGATTCACTGGACATGGGTTTGAGCAAACTCTATGAGATAGTGAGGAACAGGGAGACCTGGAGTGCTGCAGACCATGGGATCACAGAGTTGGACATGACGGAAGGACTGAATAACAAGCCATTCAACCACAACCAGAGAAGAACATTTCTAGGCTAAATAGTAGGACTTGTGGCTGATTCTGTTGAGATCCTGTCTCTTATACACATCTTAACTGAATAAAATGAACTCTGGAATTTGTCATTTTTTATAGATTACTACAAATTCCCCTATCCCAGTTCCTATTTCCTCTCAAATATCTGAGGAAAATTATCCAAAAGTTTGTCTCCTTACACAGGTGAAAGTCATTCTATTCTGCATCACTTTGAAGTGAAGCCAGTGTAAAGTACCATAGAATTTCTACTAAATTAATTAATCAATTTTTATAGCTTTTGGATTTTTTAAGTATTTAAAATCTTTATTTAAATGTGAAGCAATCATGAACTTAGGGAAAAGATAAGTACAGTACAAAGACCTTTTTCTCCTGAGACACTTAAGAAGAGATTGCCAGCCCAAAATGCTTTAGTTTATATTTTCTATAAACAAGGATATTATCCTATGTAACCACAATACAAGCATCAGTTTAAGAAAGTTAGCATTGATATATTATTACAACCTAATCCGGAGGGCAGTGGGATTATGCTGATGGATGTTGATATACTTTCCCTGACTCCGAGAGCCAAGATAAAAGGGCCAAGAATCTGTCACAATCAATGACCTTAGTACAATCTCATTCTCTGTCTTTTAGTTTAGAGGCATAGGTAACCTCCAGGGGATCTTCCAGTTAGAATCCATGTCTTCTGCACTACAGACAGATTCTTTACCTGCTGAATAACCAGGGAAGACCAACCTAAATGGAGCTGCCTCAATTTCTAATACATTACAATTATGACTGTTCCTGGTAACATTATTTACTCCTTGGGCCTTAGAACCACCAAAATCACAGAGGCTCAATCATTGATGAGTTATTAGGTCTAATGGTGAGGAAAGTCACACTCACCCTTTTGTAACAGGTTCTTGGCCCTTATATCTCAGCTCTTGGGGAGATATCCACTGGTTTAAACCAAGGCTCATATCTTGTGGAATGACATGTGGTGTATGTCTTATACTTTATCTCCTAGAGGGAGGCGGCTTTTCTCTTTGCTGACATTGGGGCTGAGTCATTAGTAAGACAGTCCACGTTTCTTTTGGTCGGACACTTTGGAATCAGGGAAAACAGATCAAGATCCATAAGCATAATCTCACAGTCCCACTTTTCTAACTATGACTTCCGTAGTGGCTCAGATGTTAAAGAGTCGGCCTGTAATGCAGGAGACCCTGGTTCAATCCCTGGGCCAGGAAGATCCCTTGGAGAAGGAAATGCAACCCACTCTATTATTTTTGCCTGGAAAACCAAAAGTATGGAATGGCCTGGCAGGCTACAGTCCATAGGGTAACAAAGAGTTGGATACAACTGAGTGACTTCACTTCTTTACTTCATTGTCATAATGTTGGAAAACTGTGTTGTGAAAGATAGCGTGATGTTGAAGTTATTAGATAAGAAATGGTGCTTATAGAAACACTTTGAGCAAAGAAAGCGAAGTCCATACCTGAACGTATGGCTATCTCAATAAAGGAAAAAAAAAAATTCTACTTGTTTCATGGTAGGAAGAACATAATGTAGTTTCCTCAGGTTATTCCATTGAAGCAATTAGCCAGTATGAGTCGATAACATCTTTCTTTCTAAGTAATGTGGAAAATTAGATGTATTGTTCAAACTTCTGCCGAAAAGATAGACTTCCTACTACCATTTTTTATAGGGTGATGATTTTAAGATATATGTTCAGATGCTTTGACACTCCTCTCGATATTGGGAGATTTATGGTCCCTTCTTTGAACCTAGGAAGATTTGTGAATGATGTGTCTAGTGGAATACAGATAAAGTAACATTATGTGACTTGTGAAGATAGATTCTACAAGGCTAACTAACTTTTGTTTCACTCATTGAGAACATTCACTTTGAAGCCCTTCAGTTCAATTCAGTCACTCAGTTGTGTCCAACTTTTTGCAACCCCATGAATTGCAGCACGCCAGGCCTCCCTCCATCACCAACCCCTGGAGTTCACTCAGATTCACATCCATCGAGTCAGTGATGCCATCTAGCCATCTCATCCTCGGTCGTCCCCTTCTCCTCCTTCCCCCAATCCTCCCCAGCATCAAATTCTTTTCCAATGAGTCTACTCTTTACATGAGGTGGCCAAAGTACTGGAGTTTCAGCTTTAGCATCATTCCTTCCAAAGAAATCTCAGAGCTGATTTCCTTCAGAATGGACTGGTTGGATCTCCTTGCAGTCCAAGGGACTCTCAAGAGTCTTCTCCAACACCACAGTTCAAAAGCATCAATTCTTCAGCGCTCAGCTTTCTTCACAGTCCAACTCTCACATCCATACATGACTACAGGAAAAACCATAGCTTTGACTAGGTGGACCTTTGTTGGAAAAATAATGTCTCTGCTTTTGAATATGCTGTCTAGGTTTGTCATAATTTTTCTTCCAAGGAGTAAGTGTCTTTTAATTTCATGGCTGCAGTCACCACCTGCAGTGATTTTGCAGACCAAAAAAAGTCTGACACTGTTTCCACTGTTTCCCCATCTATTGAAGCCCTTAGCCACCATACTAAAACTCCAATCTTTTTTAGCCACTATGTTACAAGAGTCAGTGAATAGAGTTTCTTCCAGTTGACCACCTCAGGTAAGTATATCCTTCCTCTTATTCTTGCCTAGTCAATTGGCATACGAGTGAAGCCATCTTGAACATTCCAGACCAGACATTCACCAATTGGCACCATATAGAACAGATGATCCACCCAGCTTAGCCCTTCCCAAGTTTCTGACCCATAAAATCATGATATGTAATAAAACAATTATTGTTTTTCAGTTGTTGCACCACAGTGGATAACCAGAGTACAGAATGACCTCCTGAGTCACTTCAGCTTTAATCGACTAAAAATTCACTTCTGCTCCTACCATCCAAAATTGAAATCCACACATCTTAATATTCATTAACTAATCTTTAGGAACTCCTCACAGGCCCTTAGGCATTTTTTTAAAAAGCTTTGCTGCATCAGAATTAAGTACTATGGGGATTTCAATGATGCTTGCTTACAAATAACTTGTGACTTTGGGAGCTGAGTTCATGCTATTTTAATTAACGATGCAATGATGCAACACCCCTCAACTCTTTAAATCACTGTATCTCATAACACTAAAGATTAGGAGTTGAAGTAATATGTTCATGGTTTCCTCATTTTTAGATATTCTTTCTCTGCAAAGACTCACTGGTAAACCGGGAGGGTCCAATAGAGAAAGCAGAAGTCAATGAAGCATCCAGTCACTGCTGCAAATAAACACAAAAGAGAGAAATGAAGCAATATCCTGGCCTAATTCCTCCCTGTCCTTTAATCACCTAAGCATTATGTTGATCAAACACAATTATTCATTTAAGTGAGGCCATGTGATCATTCCACAGGGCTCAGCATCCTGAGGCAGAGAACACAATCAAAACAAATAAACAAAAACTGAGAATATGGTTTAGCACAGTGAAATCAATGCTATTGAACAGTACATTATATCCCTGACTTGAAGGACATAAGAATCCATAACATTCTGAAAAGCTACAGGCTGTTTCCAGGCATAGGAACATTTAAGAAGTATCTGCGCATGAGTACTTAAACACAATTATTAATCATTTTGTGCCAAACATTTTTTCGGATAATACTAGAATTGAGAGTCTATTGGCCAGAAAGGATATCAAACCAGTCAGTCCTATAGAAAATCAACCCTGATTATTCATTGGAAGGACGTAGGCTGAAGCTGAAGCTCCAATACTTTGGCTACCTGAAGTGAATAGCCAAATCATTGAAAAAACCTTGATGCTGGGAAGGATTGAAGGCAGGAGAAGTAGATGGCAGAGGATGAGATGGTTGGATGGACGGAATCTTTGATTCACTGGACATGGGTTTGAGCAAACTCTATGAGATAGTGAGGAACAGGGAGACCTGGAGTGCTGCAGACCATGGGATCACAGAGTTGGACATGACGGAAGGACTGAATAACAAGCCATTCAACCACAACCAGAGAAGAACATTTCTAGGCTAAATAGTAGGACTTGTGGCTGATTCTGTTGAGATCTACCTACTGCTTCCTGCCCTGTCCTAGAATTTGAACTGGCAACCATTCTGTAGGCAGTGCATGATTACCTAGATGCAATCTTATTGCCCATGTATTAGATCCTGTATATACAGGATACAGAGTATAACATAGCTCTAGGAAAGAAACTGAATATTAGGTGCACCAAACCTGAATATTAGGTAAGGAAGCTTGGCTTATAAATATAATTTTGTGAATATATCAAGTAGTCTGATGTTTTTCAGGGTGATATATTTGGAAATAGGGGCTTCCCTGGTGGCTTAGAAATAAAGAAATCACCTGCCAGTGCAAGAGATACAGGTTCAATCCCTGAGTCAGGAAGATCCCCTGGAAAAAGAAATGGCAACCCACTAAAATATTCTTGCCTGAAAAATCCAATGGCTAGAGGAGCCTAGCAGGCTATAGTCCATGGTTGACAAAAGAGTTGGTCATTATTTAGGGACTAAACAACAACAGTAACAATTTGGAAACAGCTCTTTTGATGATCCCTAATAAAATGCTTCCCACAATCTGGCAGCATTGCATCCTCTAGTTTCCTATAAGAATTTGGACACAGTCAAGAAATTATCTTCACTGAATAACTGCCAACTCAATGGCTCCTTGTATGCTCTGCTAAAAATATATTGTTAGCACTTTGTGAAAGCAAACTCTTGTGTCATAAGCTATCTGTTTCTCTAAGCTTCCAACCCAGTCAACTGAAAGACTTCAGACACCAATGGCACTGCCAGCAGGTCAGCTTATCTCAGTCTTCCCTAAACTCTCACAGCCACAGCCTATGCAAATTAAGCATTCTTAACACCCAGACTCTTAAAGCAGATGATTATATAATTATGAAGCAGAATACCACATTTCTTTTCCTCATAGGTTTATGATAAAAAGAACAGAATTTCCAGTTGAGCTTTCTCTTTTCAGTCTGGAGATTATTATAGGAAAATCTTTCAGTCCCTTTCACCATTCTCTGCATGGTAGAAACATTTTCTATTTTTACTGGAAAGAACCTAGCATTAACTCTGTGGAGTTTTACTGAGGCATGAACAGAAGCAGAGCAGAAGTAGAAGAACAAGCATGCCTTGTTTCTTATTTTATTTAACACACCCACTTGCTAGTGCTTTTTTCTTCCCACTTCCTCCTGTGCTTCAGGAATAAAAGAGTAATCTGACTAAGTAGTACATGCCTCACAAAGTCAGACTACAGTCTGATTCTTCCTGTTCCAGCTCATCTTTTGTGCATTTAGAAGATAAATTAATTTAAAAATGCACTCTGTAGTCCCAGACTCTTGGTTCAGGGGATAGGTGGTAGACTTCTGTAGAAGCTAGTCATCTTTATGCAAACTTCTAGCATCATTTGCAAAAGATTTTCTGCTTTTTCAGGATTTTTCTCTGATACTTGCATGACACTAATATACCATGTATTATCTACTTTTCTCTTGTATTTTGTTCAGATAGAAGAAATATGCATACAGTATTAAGTCAATAAAGTCCCAACAATGCAGCATGGGTAATTTTTCATTCACTTGTTGATACCTATGCTGAGACAGTTCTCTGAAAGCTTGTGTCTTAGGAAGGGAAGAAAAAACAAACAACAAACAGAGTAAGCAAGTGAAATTGGCAATTGTCAAAACAACTGCATATGCCAGGACATTGCTAAATTGCTTCAGTCGTGTCCGACTCTGTGTGACCCCATAGACGGCAGCCCACCAGGCATTAACTAAGAATAACCAAATAAGAAGGCAGCAAGAGCTGGTTCAGAGTTGACCTGGTTTCATATGATTTACCTGACACTTATACCCAAACACTTCATTGGACACAGAGCACTCATCCGCTGAGTACTTTAGATTATTTCGGTAATAGGAAACACAACAACAAAAGTACAGGAATGCAGCTCCATGTTCTGTAAGATTAGATAGCAATAGTTAACGATAAATTACTCGGTCATTCTTTATTAAAGATTTGTTGTATATGAACTCCATATTTCAACCAACTGCAGACAGTGCAATATTATAGTATTTAAATACTATTGAAAAATCTGCATTTAATATGACTTGTGTATTCCTAAACGTGTTATTCAAGGGCCAACCATATTTGGACATCCATCAATACATATATACCACCATTCACTTCTTTCCCTCTCATATAGACAAGCTTATTACCTATATGCCATTGAGAACAATACAACTCTTCATATCAATGCATTGTACATGTACTCCTAATTTAAATGTACATGTGTCTATTACTATTAAAGCTAAATATTGAACATATGTGGTTCACATATTTGAACATATGTGGTTCCTGTTCTATGAAACAGTTGTTCAAGGCTTTTAACAATTTCTGTTGGAATTTGGGCTTTTCCTAATTTGTTTTTTATATATTTCACAGTAACTGATGCTCAATGTATGTAAGTGCAAAATATTGAAATTGAATACGTAAATCATTGATGTCGTAAACATTTTCCTTTTCTTTACATGTGTTTAAAGAACTGGACATGGAACAACAGACTGGTTCCAAATAGGAAAAGGAGTACGTCAGGGCTGTATATTGTCACCCTGCTTATTTAACTTATATGCAGAGTACATCATGAAAAACACTGGGCTGCAAGAAGCAGAATCTGGAATCAAGATTGCTAGGAGAAATACCAATAACCTTAGATATGCAGATGACACCACCCTTATGGCAGAAAGTGAAGAGGAACTAAAAAGTCTCTTGATGAAAGTGAAAGTGGAGAGTGAAAAAGTTGGCTTAAAACTCAACATTCAGAAAACTAAGATCATGGCATCATCCCATGTTTACTTAAGATCCTTCTGGAGAAATAAATAAATGGTTTAAAGAGTTGAATTTTTTTTTCCTTTTCCTCTGCTCTTGTCCAAAAATACCATCATTCTGATTTTTCTTGCCTTTATTCTCAAGAAATTTCATTTAAGCATAAATGATACATAGAAATCTTTGTGATTTTGAAATGTATTTGTAATATATTGTATACCTTATTTTATAGCATTCGTTCCCTGTTTTGGCCAATACTATTTGAGTTTTGATGAATATATATTGATTTATCTATAGCTACACATATTTTATTTTTTCCTAATACTTCCAGTATATACATATGGGCTTCCCAGGTGCCACTAGTAGTAAAGAATCTGCCTGCCAATGCAGGAGACATAAAGAGATGAGAGTTTGATCCCTGGAGTTAGGAAGACCCCCTGGAGGAGAGCATGGAAACCCACTCCAGTGTTCTTGGCTGGAAACCCCCTTGGACAGAGGAATCTGGTGGGCTATAGTCCATAGAGTCACAAAGATGTGGACATGACTGAAACAACTTAGCATGAACTCATGCAATATATAATATACCTCAAATCATACATCCCTTCTCTTGTGATATAGGTTTGTAGGTCTGTAAAATCCTCCACCTCATTTTGGCTTTTAAATAGAACATAAGTAAACATTCTTATATATTTCTCCTTTATTTTCTATGTAATAATTTCTCTAGGATAGATATATAAAAAGATTTACTGGCATGTAGAGGACATGGCCCTTTAATTTTACTAGATACTGCAAAAATGTTTTTTGTAAGGTAGTTTTACCTATTTATATTCCCTTGAGTGGTGTATGAGATTTGCCCATTGATTTACATCTTCATAGCTATTTTATGTTCTTTGACTTATAATGTTGTCAGCCTAAATGGTGGCAATATACATCTCATTTTGGCTTAAAATCACATTTTTCTGATTACTAATGAGATTGAACCTCTTTTCATACATTTACTTACAATTTGGAACTTCTGAGAAAAGCCTATTAATATTATTTACTCAAATTTCTTTTATTTTTTCTCTCTCTCCTTTATGATTTATAAGCTGAAGACTAGTATTTCATCAGATATATATGTTGCACAAATAAAACCTTATGAAATCTGCAGCCTGTTTCTTCCAAAAAAATCTGTATTTAGGCACATTTATCAATCAATTGGTTTGTCGTTTGGCCTTTTTCCATCTTGTTTAAGTGTGTGAGAAATGAAATATGAATCCAGTATCTTTTCATTGTGAAGATTCAACATTACCAGGATCATTTGTTGAATAGTTTAAACTTTATCTGCTGATTTGCTAGACTGACTCTGTCTTACACCAAGCTTCCATAAGTAAAAAGGTCAGTTTTAAACTCTGAAACAATGTATTTATTTCTTTATCAGTATCATGCTGTAAATTGATTTTTTTGCCCTGCAATTTTATTGTATTTATTTATTATTTCTAATATATATATTTTAGTTATCTGTATATAAAATTATGTCAACTGTAAGTAGTGACAGTTTTACTTATTTTCCAATCTGGATGCACTTTATTTTTTTTTCTTGCCTAATTACTCTAGCTATGACTTTCAATATTATGTTGAGAAGAATGGTGAAAGTGGGTTTTTTTTGCTTTATCTCTCTATGCTGGATTTTGGGTAACTTCCTCAAATGTATCTTTTTAGCTTTTCCATTTATTTCTTCCACTGGGTTTATTATACTGCTTTATTCTCTGTCGAATTTTAATTAATATTTAGTTAATTTTTAGTTTTCTCAAGAGAGGTTTATTTTTTTTTCATTTGAGACTAGGGACAAAGAGTCAAGCTTCCTTTGTCACAAGTGGTTTTCTTGTGTCAAGATAGAGATTTGTTTTAAGTTTTAGATCACATTTATTCTGAAGATGTGGTCTTTGGCTAAAACCAATGTTTTTTATGCGTTGGTTTGGAGTCCTGCTTTCTGGCTCTTCTAAACCAAGTCTCGTCGCCTGTCTCTGGAGTATCATTCATATATTTTCTCCCAATTAAAAAAAAACCTTATTGCATTAAAGTCCCAGCACTGGTTCATACTTATCATTCTGCTTTTGATTCTCTCTTTATGATTGTCCTTTAGTGTTTTTCTTGTTTTCTCAAGAATTCAAATGTTCATTTAAAAGAATTTTTTTTATATTTTATGCTTAATTTATGGCTATTGTAATGAGTAGAATTTACATTTGATATAGTCTGTATATTGTCATTCAAAACAGGGAAGAGGAAGGAAAAGGGATCAGTATTTATTGAGCACTGCCTTGTGCATAGCATTTTACTGGAACTGTCACTTACATCACTTCCTTAAATTCTTACAAGGAAAATGAGGATAGAAGATACTATTAATAATATGATGAAGTCTGTCTTTTAAGAGAGATTATTCTAGAGGCTATTTGAAGAACACTTTGGAGACTCCCTCGATGTTCTTCAATGATTAATTTCTCTAAAGTAAGAGGAAGATTAAAAGTGTTTGTTTTATTGTAATTCAAAGCAACATGGTAATTTGCATACCCTGGAAGACTGTGAACATTGAACAACTTTTTATTACACTAAAAGGAAGCTATTAAATGACGAAGTGAAATTTGATATTTCAGATTTACTGTAGAAGGTTACACAGCGGTTATACAGTCTACGTAGGGAAAGAAAAGTAATGATGAGTGCACCTCACTTATAAGGTAGCCTGAGATCAAGATTCCAAGCCCTTGATTGTTTCTCTTTGAGCAAAACAGTCTGGAAACATACACAATTTCAACTCATGTAGGTAATTGTTATATCACTTTAAAAAATAGTTTATTTCCATTTATATACCTACAATTTTAATACTCTGGGAGGGGGCAGAAAAACAGCTGATATCTCATTCAGCGATTCCTCTCTCTACTTTGATCTGTGACCACTGTGTGTGTTTCCTGCTGCTCACCTCTTCTGTTCTTTGACCTATTTAGATCATCTCTGTTTTGGCCACCTTTTATGGAAGGTCTTCATTGAGTCTTTTCACCCTCACCTCCTAATATCTGCCAACCTTTAACCTTGTTAGTGCAGTACAGGTTCAGCATCTCCAGAAGCCACTTGATATGGGCACATTTTTCTACTATAGCCTCTGAACTTTTAAGTGAGGGCAGGCCCTCTCTCCTCACACGCGTTGCTGCATGAGTTATCTTGAAAATCTGAAGTCTGCAGCTGTTAGCTCAAGGACAATCCAGAGGAAATGTCATTTCCTCCTAAACTTCTAAAGAAATTTCTTTGTGCTCAGTTCAGGCAGAAGGAAGGAGTAAGATGAAGGCACTGTAATAAACTGACCCCCTAAATCCAAATCTTTCAAGTCCAAAAAATCTTTTTTACTTTCTCCTTAAGGAAGAGAATAGCTGCAGGAAGGACATACTATCAAAGTATGTCATGGTTTTCCTTAACAGAATAAATGTGCATCTATTTTAAAATAGGATCACTAAAAGACACGCAACTTTAGGAAAGAAAGAGACCTGAAGTCAAATTTTTCATCCTTTTAAAAATCCTTCACTTTTTCTTCCTTGTACTTCAGAAAGAGAATGATTAAAGGCTCAAACAAATCATAACACACACACACACACACATCAGAAAGGGCATATTTTCTGTTTCCTCTGGCAAACTAAGATATATCTAGGAAGTTTAATGACTGCATACAAACAGTATTTTCTGTGTATCAATCACCTTTCATTGAGGACATTCTCTAACACTTTACATGCAAAGAATCCTATTAATTCCAAAACAAGCTCCATTATCACTGGGGACAAATTCCACTAAAATGTTCTCAAGGGATTTAAGTTATGAAGAACAAGGCCATACTCTTGTTTTGCAATATGACAACCATTATGCTCCAATCCTTTTTATGGTATATTTTCTCATACAAAAGAAAATGCATAACACACTATAACTGGTCAGAAATATTGTTACTTACAGACTATAATAGACAATGCTCATGTCAGATAAAGAATTAGGGACAGGGAAGAAAGGAATAGAGATGGTAGGTGTCAGGCTGTCAGGAAAAAGAATAAAACTAGTTGTTTATAGTTATCAACTGCTAAATGTCCTGTTGAGAGAAACAAGAGACTCCATACTATTTATTCAGTTTCTTGTCTAGTTGGGGCAGACAAACAACTAGAAAACCATCATGAAGTGTTGGTTATTGACTATAGCTAAGAGGAAACTGCACATGGAACAACAGACTGGTTCCAAATAGGAAAAGGAGTACATTAAGGCTGTATATTGTCACCCTGCTTATTTAACTTATATGCAGAGTACATCATGAGAAACACTGGGCTAGAAGAAGCACAAGCTGGAATCAAGATTTCCAGGAGAAATATCAATAACCTCAGATATGCAGATGACACCACCCTTATGGCAGAAACTGAAGAGCAACTAAAAATCCTCTTGATGAAAGTGAAAGAGGAGAGTGAAAAAGTTGGCTTAAAATTCAACATTCAGAAAACAGATCATGCCATCTGGTTCCATCACTTCATGGGAAATAGATGGGGAAACAGTGAAAACCATGTCAGACAGATTTTTTTGGGTTCCAAAATCACTGCAGATGGTGATTGTAGTCATGAAATTAAAAGACACTTACTCCTTGGAAGGAAAGTTAGGACCAATCTAGATGGTATATTCAAAAGCAGAGATATTACTTCGCCAACAAAGGTCCGTCTAGTCAAGCATAGGGTTTTTCTAGTAGTCATGTATAGATGTGAGAGTTGGACTGTGAAGAAAGCTCAGCACTAAAGAATTGATGCTTTTGAACTGTGGTGTTGGAGAAGACTCTTGAGAGTCCCTTGGACTGCAAGGAGATCCAACCAGTCTATTCTAAAGGAGATCAGTCCTGGGTGTTCCTTTGAAGGAATGATGTTAAAGCTGAAACTCCAGTACTTTGGCCATCTTATGAGAAGAGCTGACTCATTGGAAAAGACTCTGATGCTGGGAGGGATTGAGGGCAGAAGGAAAAGGGGACAACAGAGGATGAGATGTCTGGATGGCATCACCGACTTGATGGACGTGAGTTTGAGTGAACTCCGGGAGATGGTGATGAGCAGGGAGGCCTGGTGAGCTGCAATTCATGGGGTTGCAAAGTGTCAGTCACGACTGAACAACTGAAATGACCTGAACTGAACTGAAGAGAAAACTGCAGAAATGGAGGCAGCATTTGCTGTGGACCTCAAGGAAGTTTTAATAAGACTTGGACTACATCTTTGTCTTGGGCTGTAGTTAAACTGCTGAAGGAGAAAAGGGTGGTTGTGGGGTTTTTGTGTATGTAGGGCAGTGAGGAGGTAGGCAGAATAAAACCTCAGTGAAGACCCAATTTGATGTAAGTCTGATGGTATAGAATATTCTCCTGTATCTCTCAGAACATCTTGGTGAAGAAATCTTTACAGAGTCTTCCCTTGATTTCACATGCAGAATTCACCATTTCCCTAGTGTTCCATTTACAGTCCTTATTATGAAGTTTAATATAAGTAATGATTTTAAGCAAGTAAGTATAGCCTTTTTTTTTTCCCTTCGAGGAGGTCTCCCCGTGCCATCTCAACTTAGTAGCTCAATAAAGCTGGGCACCATACTCTAAATCTCAGGCGTTTCACATATTACCTAGTGACTTCCCTGGTGGCTCAGAGGTTAAAGCGTCTGCCTCCAATGTGGGAGATCTGGGTTAGATCCCTGGGTCGGGAAGATCCCCTGGAGAAGGAAATGGCAATCCACTCAGGTATTCTTGCCTGAAGAATCCCATGGACAGAGAAGCCTAGTTGGTTACAGTCCATGGGGTCGCAAAGAGTCAGACACGACTGAGTGACTTCACCTTCACCTTTACATATTACCTAGAACAAGTTCAGTGTTGACTGGATATGTGTTAAACGGAGGGAGGAAAAGGAGAAGAAGAGAGAGAAGGAAGAGAAAGGGAAAGTTTGCTGAGTACTAGACAATCATTACTTTAGGGGAAATGCTTGGTAGGTTTTTCTGTGGCTGTAACAAAGAATATCTTCCATTGAATAAAATGGCTTTAGACAAATAGCCTTCTCTTAAACTAAACAAAACTAAGTCAAATGGAAACATGACTGGTTCAGATGAACAAACTTCTGGGTGATTATTTCTTTTCTCATTTTCAGCTAGAATATTTTAGCATCAGAGGCCTATGGCTTTTGTTACATTATCTCCTCAAAAGCAGTTACCATGCCTATTATGTTTATGGCGTCTCTTTTGGTTAGAATTGTCTTGGCTCATTTTTGTACTCAATAAATAACTGTTAATGTAAAACAGTTATTTTTATTTTACAGTTATGTAAAACTGTAAAAACTTAAGAAGTTTTTTAAAATTTCATTTTTTTTTTGGTGTGGAGAACATTTGTGAAACACATTATAATAATCCAAAGGATGATGTGTAATTACCATTATTAGACAGTGCTTCAACTAAGTATTCTAATAGTAATTACATTGAAAGTGAGAGAGTCATTTCCTAGGCAGGTTGATAAGAAATCTAGGGGTCCCCAAGGAGAGGGGGGTCTGGAATTCTCAAGGAGGAAGAAAGGACAAACTTTTTTTCTACTTTCCTTCGGATTATATAACAACAATGCATTCTGCCTAAGGACAGTCTCTGGATTAAACTTTCTGGCTAATTCTGTAAATTATGGGAGTAGACCTGCTCTTTACAAGGATTATATAACAACAATGTATTCTGCCTGAGGATAGTCTCTGGATTAAACCTTCTGGCTAATTCCATTATTTTAAAATGTAAATTATGAGAGTAGGTCTGGTGAGGTCTTTACAACCTCCAGTCTTTGGATTTATAATGACACTCCACTCCAGTACTCTTGCCTGGAAAATGCCATGGACAGAGGAGCCTGGAAGGCTGCAATCCATGGGGTCACTAAGAATCGGGCAGGACTGAACGACTTCACTTTCACTTTTCACTTTCATGCAGTGAAGAAGGAAATGGCTACCCACTCCAGTATTCTTGGCCTGGAGAATCCCAGGGACGGGGAGCCTGATGGGCTGCCATCTATGGGGTCGCACAGAGTTGGACACGACTGAAGCAACTGAGCAGCAGTAGCAGCATATAACTCCATTGCTAACACTAGCAAGAGGGCACTCTTTCTGCCCCCTTCTGATGCCTATGTCAGAAGCTTTTTCCATCTCCTTTATACTTTAATAAAACTTTATTAGACAAAAGCTCTGAGCGATCAAGCCTCGTCTCTAGCCCTGGGTTGAATTCTTCTCCTCCAGGGGCCAAGAATCCTGGTGTGATTCAACAAACTTTCTAAAGGATGACCTTTTTCAAATCAACCTATGTTAAAACTAATGTAATGAATACATGTATATGTATGGTTGAGTCTCTTTTCACTCCACCGGAAGCTATCATAACATTGTTAATCAGCTATATCCCAATACAAAATAATAAGTTAAAAAATAAGCAAAACGAATAGTGTATATCAGCGAGTTGCTGAAATTTTTCAACAGCTTGGAACTATTGCTGAATAATTTATCACTCACCAATTAAAATTAACATATATTTTTATCAGCTCATATGCTTAACAAATGCTTCATACCTGACAGGCTTTGAAAGGAGTAAGGAATGAGAGACAGTAGACAGCATAACATTGACAAAATGGCATTTCCTTCTTTTATTTTTACTAACCATCCAATGGAGAAGGAAATGGCAGCCCACTCCAGTGTTCTTGCCTGGAGAATCCCAGGAACAGGGAAGCCTAGTTCCCTCCTGTCTCTGGGGTTGCACAGAGTCAGACACGACTGAGGCAACTTAGCAGCAGCAGCAGCAACCATCCAATTCCCTAAAGACTGTTTTTAGGACTTTCCTGCTTTATGCCAAATAACGTCTCCTCCAGTAAAGATTACTCAAAAGCTCTGGAAAAACGAAAAAAAAAAAAAAAAAGCCTACATTATGATAGATTCTGATAGGTTCTCTCAGTTCTTACTTATAAGTCAAGGAAGCAGGTAGATTTTGAAGAACAAAAGTGTCAAACTGAACACTATCTTTTTGCAGTAAAAGGGAAAGGTCAAAGGGAAAAAAAAGCTTAAATTAAAATTTAAATCTAGGGCTTAAGGATATAAATATGACTCTAACCTTTCACATAATAAGCACAGTGTTGTAAGATGAGATGTTCTTTTATGACCCCCTCTTTCATCATCACCTCTTCAGGGAAAATGTCATATACAGTATATAGATATTAACTCTTTGACATAGGTTGGGAGAGCTCTAGGAAAATAACCAATATGGAAATTAAGTCCTTATATAATATCTTGATTTACAACATGAAGGTACTTTATTGGGTGAGATTATCTGTAACTAGAAGTTCAATAACATTAGCAGAGGTGGTTTGTGGGGCCACAGAAAGACTAAAGACTAGTTGTTGCCTCTTGCTGGTGATCTGTATTTTTTTGTTGAAGTCAGTCAACCTTAACTCTCTGATACTTACTTGTTTCTATCTTGATCAAAATTATTTTTAGAAATATGATTGTGTTGTTGTTCTGTCACTAAGTCATGTCCAACTTTTTGCGACCCCACAGACTGTAACAAGCTAGGCTCCACAGTGTTCTCTAGGCAGGAATACTGGAGAGGGTTGCTATTTCCTTCTCCAAGAGATCTTCTCTTATCAGATATCAAACCTGTGTCTCCTGCATTGGCAGGTAGATTATTTATCACTGAGCCATTAGGGAAGCATGATCATAGGTACACTGAACTTAATTCTTATGCTTAAGTTGCCCTATTTTCTTCATTCAACTTTGATACTGTGTGTTTTGTTTATTCATCTTTGTATTGTGCATATAAAATCAAAACTCAAGTTGCAACTTTCCTCTAGCATCATATATGAGGACAGGGTAATATATATTTTCCCTAGGTGAACTGTGAAGTCCTGATAGTTGGGTAGTCTCTCCAGTATAACAAACTGTCACTAAATCCCTGTCCTGTATTATACTAATAACCCACTTACTACTTTGTCATGATTTTCAATTTGATCTCAGTAAGTTTCACATATGAACTTAGACAATTCATCTTAACAACTTTCTATTACTTGATCATAATTTACATCTTGGGCATGTCATTGCTAGAAATGCTTCAAGCAGCATATAAATACCACCAACACATTAATATAATTTGAAGCAGTGGAAATTCTGAGGGAAAAATGCATATCTACAAGACAAAACCACATTTACTTGTTTTATACTTTATTATTGGTTATAAATTGTATACTAGTAAAACTTGTAACTTTAAATAAATTTGACAAAGGTATTTAGCAAACATCATGCATCAGGCTAGCTAATAAGCACTGAGGATTGAGATCTCAGAGACCATAAGAGAGAAACCGCTCTTCCTGAAGTAACAGGACCCTGGAGAGATAAAGGCATGACTATACAACTCTAAAACCATGAAGTTACAATAAAATCACAAGTACAACACTTTGAGAATTTGGAAAATGGAAGACTACTTCAGCTTTTATGCTATGGAGGAGTGAGGAAGCAATAAGGAGAGAACTTTATTTTTTATTTATTCTGAGTGTGATGAAAATGTTTCTTTCTGTGAAAACAATGAATGTGTCAAAATACACAAAATAAATTTATGAACAGTTGCATGTTATTTGGAGACCAGTTGTGTGTTATAAGAAATTAAAAAAAAAAGCTTGAGATATTTACCAGTGATTTATTAAATATCTATGACATATCAGGCTCTAAGTTAGGTTAAGTACTACTACCAGGGAAGATACACTGAGAGTAGAATTAGATTTCATTTTCAGAAGATGTTGTAACAAATCTGTAGCTGTATTTAATCTATCAAAATAAGTACAAGAATTTTCTGATTGAAGGACTTCCCTGGTGGTCCAGTGGTCAAGACGCTGCACTTCCAATGCAAGGGGTATGGGTTCAATCCCTGGTTGGGGAACTAAGATTTGACACGCTACACAGCATAGCCAAAAAACTAAATCAAATAATCATAAAAAAAATAATTTCCTATTGAATTATTATCTATCCATAATTTAAAATAATTTAGGGATTATTCATGCTCTATAAATAATATAGTCCATTACTTTCTGAAATAAATGCTCTGTTGGACTCAAAAAACCTTAAGCAGTGGCCAGCACTAACTCTAGTGCACAGAAAGTACCCAGTAAGTACTTTATGAGTGATTAAAATCTTTTCAAAAACATTGGTTAAAAATAATTGATAATTTTATTTCTTTAAATTTCAGTAAGTTATTTAATAAATTTAGCATGATAGAAATTCATACATCCATGGTGTAAGACAGAACTCTTACATACATAGTGTAAGAACAGTGTGTTGGAAGTAGCTTTTCCTGGCTCTTGAGAGCTAACTGCTCACATTTTCAGGAATTTTTTGAGCAATTCTTTGACATGATAGTAGCTTGAAATCAGTCACAATGGGAGTGTTACACTACGATATTCAGCAAATGTTACAAACGTTAAACATCTATCAGCTTCTGTTAGTGTATCTTTGGCACTGCGTATGTCCTAGTTGTTCCCTGTACTTTCTAGATCTTTCATCTAAACTCAAGACCCTGGGAAAATTCTTTTTCTGGTCAAAGTTTGTTTAGGAAGCCATTGTTCACAGATTCTCAAATAGCAGGTAATATCTTTCTATGTTATTCCTTGAGCTTTATAAGTTGATTCTGAAATGGATGAAGCACAAGTCCTATTCCTAGGACTGCAAATTAGGTCCCAAACTGTGTTTTCTATCCATGGATCCATATCATGGTATCAAGCCATGTACATTTTTCACAAGACTGTGGAGAGCCTTGCTCTTGCTTACCCTTATGGTGATCCAGAAGTTTGACCCAAAAATGTAGCTCTGTGACAGATTCTGTTTGTTAGGATCTCTGCATCATCTATTCTTTGATTCTTAGCCAGCCTCTGGGATAACAATCAGGCTTCCCAGGTGATACTAGTGGTAAAGAACCCACCTGCCAATGCAGAAGAGTTAAGAGACACAAGTTCGATCCCTGGGTCAGGAAGATCCCCTGGAGGAGATAATGGTAACCCACTCCAGTATTCTTGCCTGGAGAATCCTATGGACAGAGGAGCCTGGCCAGCTACAGTCCATAGGATCACAAAGGGTTGGACATGACTAAAGCACCTTAGCATGGAATGATGACCATTGCCTCATTCTGATCTCCCTGACACCAGCCTCCCTTTGCCTGGCCCATTCTTACCAGCAATTAACCACCTGATGCCATGATGGTCTGTTTTGCTGCACTTCTGTTACATTTCTGTGGTTTCCCCATGTTGACTCTGCCCGCCCCACAGACACTGTAACACATCCCTCTGACCTCCCTCACTGCCAAGAAAGCTTGCCTGTAACCAAATCCAGAATTGAACACTTTGATTTGTTTTACCTTTTTTGACAGTGCATTAATGGTGATATGACCAATTTGGTCATATCAGAGTCATTAATTCCTGTAGATCATGCATGATTAATGGGCAAGATGGCAGCTATATGTAAATAGCTCCTGGGCAATCTGCCACATGCAGATATTATCCGATTATATTGGTATTTAATGCTTAAGCAGCAAGCATTTTATCTGAGAAGAAATGTTAAGTTACTCCCTCATTCGATACATTTCAAATCTCATTTTTTACTGAGGTACTAAATATTGTGCAAAGAATTATCTGACTCATTGTACTAAGATCTGACAACTATTCATACAATAGAACAATAAATTATCTTTAATGGCAAGGAAATCGCATTAGCTAGAGCACTTGAAACTCTCTGTTTATTGATAATAGACACTAATCTAAAATGCAGTAATCTCTCCACTTACTTTCATTTTGATATACATTTGTTTGAGCGAGAGAAGTAGTGTTTCATCAAGCATGATAATGCTCCACTAGTTCTCCAGCTACAGAGTAAAGCTACAGCCATAAAATAATCTGCTTTTCCAAAAGAAACATGCCAAGCCAAAAAATTAAAACTATTCTTCTCCCCCAAATAATCTGTATGTGTACAGGCATACTACATAATTATTTTAAAATGTAGTTTTTCTGTGCCAATTGATGCTAGGGAAATATCCTCAAATTTTATCCTTGAAAAGACTTCGTACAAAATGTGTTTATTGTAGCAAAGCTTTTTAGACATACTGCAATAGTTACAAGGCCAATGCATCCCTCTCTGAACATACCTGTTTAGCTGTGAGGCAATATACGAGGGGCATGAACAAACACATATTGAACACTTATAAGATGTCAGGGACTGTGCCTGTTCCTTGTAATATAATGGGTCTCAAGCCCCAGGCTGAGGTTAATACTGTTCCACTTACTGATTTTCAAAATTCCTTACATTTGTATTTTTTTAATACACCCAACTAACATAGTAATTTTGTAAATTCTGAATGACTGATATTAGGATTCTCATCTAAGAGCTACCAAAAACACAATAGAGAAAGAAATGAGTCATATATCACCCAGTTCACTCTGAGCAGGCAAGGAGCTACCAGATTCTTAGAATCACAGTCCTTGCAATATATTTCCACATAAAGAAAACCTTTTTATTAAAATGTCCATTCATACATATTTATACATATTTCATTCTATTTTTTATGAAGAATTCAATTAGAAGATGCAAATAAAGGGACTTAGATACAGCTTCTTTCTTCAAGGAGCACATAGTCTAAGAAGATTAAAACATGTAAATAGATATCAAATAATTACACTTGAAATGCACTAAATTGGGATATAGGTGTCAGGGATGGTTTCTAAGAGTGATACCAGTCTAGACATTTGAGTGAGAAACTATTACTAGTCAAATTAATTGAGAGAAGTAGAGGAAACAGGGGAGAGTGAGAATATACTTAAGGGTACATTTAAATGCCTAGAGGTGAAGACAGAAGAGCACATTGGGAGAACCACAGATACTTCAGATGCTGGAAGGGAGGCAAAGGGCAGTGAGAAGGCAGGAACATAAGAGAGGCTGGAAAGGTAAGCAGAGGCCATAAAGGGTATGAGTTTGTTTCACTTAGCTCTAAGAACAAGAGCACCATGAATTCAGTACAAGTGATGAGACAACCAGTTGGTTTAAATGTAAAAATTCAGATAACACCAATAGTTTTCTCAAAAATGCTTAAGCTTCATCATTAGTATACTACTGTTAAATGACATTTCAGCAAAATGTGGTCATATTATGAAAGGGTCCAAATATGACCTTCATTTATAACTTGTATTTTATATGACTTGTTAAAAGGCTTTGAACAACAAATTACCTACATAATCTATCCCTACATAATCTACCTGGTCATTCTAGTCTACTGTGTGGAAAGAATTGCTTATTCAGATTAATTTAACGCACTAGGCACTTACAGTTTTGACTACTAAAATCATAATTTAAATTTAAAAAAAAAACTAAAATATTGATGATCCTAGAAGAGATCATAATTTAGCAAAGCTAGATGTCATGTTTATAGCACATAAGTTAACAAATAAAAAACCCACCAGACTTCAGTAGAAGAGAAGAAATAACTGCTTATCATTTTCCAAGCTGGGTGGTGAGTTCTAGGGAATTCATTATACAACTCTCTCTAATTTGATGAAAAATTAATAAAATTAGTCTTTTATTTAGCATTGGCTTCTTCAAGATTGAGATTATCCACAAGAATATGACTTCTGAGCTAGACAGGGAAAAGTCTTACCACTTTGAAACATTGAGTTCTTCTGACTCTGCTTTTATAATTAAGAACCTAGCTTATACATCCATTTTCCCCAACCAATATATAACAATAATGTGATCTCAATAAATATTCCAACAAGATTTTTTTTCCTGGAGGTAGAAAATTAGGTTATAAAGTCAGTACAAAAAATAAATATCTGAGATTAAAAAAACTGAAAAATGATAAAAAATAGGGCAAGGAAATTAATAGTGATTATTAAAACAATTATAGAACATGTATAACTTAACAAGTTTCTACTGGTACATAACAGAATAGACCAATACAAGATCCTAAAGAGCATGAGCTAGCTTGATTTCTTTAAAATGTCAATGTCACAAATGAGAAAACATAAACAAAGAAAGAGTGTTACTCTTCTAGAGACAGCTGCTTCCTTCGAGGATCTTAAATAGATGTGAAAACCAAACACAATATGTGATTTTTGATTGGCTTCTAAATTTTTATAAAAGGGTATTTTGGGGATAATTGGGTAAATCAGAATAGGGACTGAACATTATGCTATTATGATATAACTGCTAAATACCTTGACTGTTATGAGGGTATTACAGTTATGGAAAGAATACTCTAGGTCTGAGAAGATCAAGCTGAATAATTCAGGGATGAAATTTCATGATTCTGCCACTTAAAAAGTATAAAATGTGGGGTCCTGTTGCCTAAAGAACTCCAGGGTTTGCCGAAGTTCAGTGACATAGCTGCTTAGTTAGCCAGACTTGGCTCTTGAAGACTCAGGCATGGGGAAGTTTATTAACAATCACCACATCTCTTATTTCTCCATAGACACTTTAGTTTCTGAAAAAGCAGCAAAGCAGTCAAATGAAAGACTAACGGGTCTTGTGAGTAAAAGTTCACCTTGATCACAGTAAGAAATGCTTTCTGCTAATGGGAAAGCATGGTAGACTGCCAGCTCTAAGCCTATTTGGGCTCAGTGTGCATATGCCCTCTTCCATGAGATCCTGGAAGCAGAGCGCTCCTAGCTGACAGAACCTGTGGAGGAGAATGGATCCGGCCCAGAGGTGAGAAGACGACAATCCTTTTCCTGTCTCAAGGATGCTCCAAAGGATCTGGATCCTGATGGCTTAAAGTTGTAAATAAAAGACAGCCCTATATTATGGGTGCCCCTGATGCCACATTTGTTTATGTAGTTTATCTGTTCAGAATTTGTCCAAAGAATACTAATGCTGAGAGGTATGGAAGCAAAAGCTGACAGTATCTCTGCTTCAAATATTACTATGCACTTGACATTATGCACAGTGAGGGAAAAAAGCATTTTATACCTGAATATGAATGAATAATAACAGGGTCATTTTCTCAAGTTCTGGTTCTGAAATGAAATCTTAAGCATCTACTTTAACTTGAACTTTTTAGCAAAAACAATTTTGTCCCTGATTTTTTGCTATAGTGATGTTTGAGGACGGAACATGATCTTTCTGAATATGATAATCATGTGAGCTTTTTTTCACTCTAAACACCATCATGTACACTGAGTAAACCTTGCAAATTTTGTGTGTTTGCCTGACTCTTACATTTTTGCAAGTAAACTTTTCCCTCACTTCTATAATTATTTTATCTCTGAATTTCCCTTTGACTGAGGTAGGAACTGCATGTCCCCAAGGCAGGTCACATTCTAAATTCCAATGAAGCTGGTGTTAGCAATGCATTTAAGACAGCAGCAGCCACCACAATAACTCAGACAAGGGGAGAGTGTTTACAAAGATAGGCAAAGTTAGGAAAGTTCCAGACCAGGAGGAATTCACATAGACCAACAGTGCTAATAGCAGAAAGACTTCAACAATAGTTCTATTCCAATAATGATGGACAGCAGAGGAAGTAGGGATTGTGGTGGCTGAATCCTAGAGGGCTCCAAAGTCAGTTCAACTGACTGTAACAGCATATTCACTGGAATATTTATTGGAAGGATTGATGCCGAAGTTGAAGCTCCAATACTTTGGCCAACTGATGTGAAGAGTCAACTCACTGGAAAAGACCCTTGATGCTGGGAAAAATTGAGGGCAGGAGGAGAAGGGGATAACAGAGGATGAGATGGTTAGATGGCATCATCGACTCAATGGACATGAGTTTGAGCAAACTCCAGGAGACAAGGAAGGGCAGGGAAGCCTGGCGTGTTGCAGTCCATGGACTGCAAAGAGTCGGACATGACTGAACAACTGGACAACAACAGCAACATTAGAAGATATCTTAATTGTTTACAGGTCACAAAGACCAGGAACTGTGCAGCTAGATGTCTTATAGGGGGCAGGGCAGCAGAAGGGAAGAGGAAAGTTTCCTCGAAAGAGGATGCAAGATGGCAGAAGCGCAACAGTGATAAGACTTGCTCCCTATGTACGGACATGACTGAACAACTGACAACAACAGCAACATTAGAAGATATCTTAATTGTTTACAGGTCACAAAGACCAGGAACTGTGCAGCTAGATGTCTTATAGGGGGCAGGGCAGCAGAAGGGAAGAGGAAAGTTTCCTCGAAAGAGGATGCAAGATGGCAGAAGCGCAACAGTGATAAGACTTGCTCCCTATGTTAATTATTCTGGTTTTAACAGTCTACAGATGCTAGTTAAAAATAGTAAGGCCAATTTATATGAGTGTACAAGTAATGAAAAGAAAGAAAATGAAAGTGAAGTGGCTCAGTCGTGTCTGACTCTTTGTGACACCATGGACTGTAGCCTGCCAGACTTCTCTATCTATGGGAGTCTCCAGGTAAGAATACTGGAACGGATTGCCATTTCCTTCTCCAGAGGAGCTTCCCAACTCAGGGATCGAACCAGGATCTCCTGCACTGCAGGCAGACTCTTTAGAGTCTGATCCACGAGGGGCAGCCCACAACAACGGTGTGCAGTGGGGAATGAATTAGTCACTTGGCTTATCATGGGTATTGGTCTGCCTAGAGAAAGAGGTAACTTTTTCTAGTTTCACAAAGGTGTCATTTGGGTTTTGCAAAAGAAGGTCTTAAGAGTGGAATTAAACAAGATGGAGTTAGGTCAGAACAGACATAAACACAGAAGCAGTCAGTAAAAGTTTGCCACTGAGGCTAGGTGGACTGTGTCAGGACTCATATATTTGCAGAGCACTTGCATTCAGAAGGGTCTTACACTTCCAAACAATGCTGGACTGCCTCCATATTGAAATTCTTAATAATCTTATCTTCTGATCTTGTATTTTGTAAATGAAGTACAGCAATGGAGCATGCACATGAGCAAAGGTGCTATATGCAACATGCATGTTTTTGCCCCACTTGCATATATGGACGTGCTGCTGTGTAGGCACAGAATTCTAGTGGATGCACGGCTTGTGGTTGCCGAGTAAGGCTCAAGAGTACAAATAAGTCTACGCTGAATAAGCAGAGGCACTGACACTATTTAGAGGCCAAACATGCCATTTGAATAAGATCTTACTTTAAACACAGAAAGAAGGCAATAGTGTTCTAAGTAACACCAATGACCAATGTGTCTTATCATACCCTTTTAAATCATATTAGTTGCCTATGTTAGTCAACCACTCTTGTTGAAAGAGATGACATAGAAGGAAAGAAAAAAGGACAACCCATAGATCCTTTTCCTTTTAGTTTTTCCTTACTCTTCAGTAAGTAGAAGACAATGTTAGTAAACTATGCATGCAGCAAAAAGTAAAATAAAAGACAACTGAGTTAGTTTTGTAAAGAATTTCCACTGTTTTTGATGAGAATGAAATACATATGTATATGTGACCTAAGAGATATGAGTTGTGATTCTGACATTTCTATTTATGAGATAAACATTTACATTTGCATTTAAAACTGGCATTGCACAATATGAACAAGAAAATTCATGGTAATAATTTAAATGTTTAATTTGTCTTTAATTAGAACACAATTAAATGACCAATAAAAAGCATCTTGACATATTGACAGGAGAGGAAAAAAGTTTATATTTTAGTATCTTCAGTGCCACTTCCTCCTCCCTCAGCTTTTTGAACAGGGAATTACACATTTTCCTTTTGCCCTGACCCTACCTAATGCAATGAAGAAATCAGAGTAGAGATTTCCATACATTGAGGAAAATGGATCTGGCCCAGAGATTAGAATTCCCTCCAGAGAACCGAGAATTCAGAGGATTTTAGAAAGTGGTACGTAACCCCATGAGAGATATAATAGTGACTTTGCCTTCAGAATAGAGAAAAACAAGATTAAACAGATAGAAACCAATCCTTTAAAATATAAATCATAATTGTGAGGGGGAAAAACAGATATAAGCTTTAGCATTCCTGCCCCCAAACCAACATCAAAACAAAGCAAAACTCAGAAAAACAAAAAAGCATTAATGATCAAAAAACTTAAGAAAATTAATCTGAAACTAGCACACATAGATTTATAGACAGCAAATCATTTATGAAAATTTTACATGTACAATTAAACCTACTCTTAATCATAGGTAAACTGTTTATGAAAAAGATGTAAATAATTTTGGACCCATAAGAATATAACTTTCAATGAGCTCTAGAAGCAGACTTGCTATTTTCTCTTCTCTCTCTCTTTCTTTTTTTTTTTTAATTAAGAGCTACACAACTGTAGATTGATGAAAATTTACTATAATCAGTGACCTTAAGTGGAAAGAGTGAACCAGCTCTGCAGCAAATTATATAAAATGAGCTACAGCCAACCCTGACTAATGTCACAGTCACAGGGATGCATGGGTGGAAATGTCTAGCCTGTAAACAAAACCTTCCCTCACCAACAGACTAAGACAAGCTGTGAGGGATATCAAACAAATTCAGAGTATTGCTGGGGGGAAATACGAAGCTGCCAGTATTTTCATGAGAGTGTCACATATTGCAAGTGCTGAGGCCTGGCAATGAGTTTATTGTTCTTGTTTGATGGGTTGGCCAAAGATTCCTTAAGATCAAGGTGATACTGTTTTATAGGGCTTGGAGTCAGAAAGGCTTCAATTTAAATAACAGTTCTGCTACTTAGAGGATTTCTCATGTGGCTCAAGTGGTAAAGAATTCTCCTGCCAATGCAGGAGACACAGGAGACTCAGGTTTGTTTCCTGAGTCAGGAAGATCCCCTGGAGGTAATAGTGGCCACTTGCTCTAGTGTTATTGCCAGGATAATTCCATGGACAGAGAAGCTTTGTGGGCTGTAGTCCACAGGGTCACAAAGAGTCAGACACTATCGAGCATGCAAACGTGTTCTGCCATGTATCAGCTATGTGAATTACAGCGATTAAACCTCTACGGACCGTAGCTTCTATAATGTTGAGATAAAGACTGCTTATCTTCCAGAGTTGACTTGAACTTTATATGAGTTAAGTATGAAGCGTTTAGTCTAATGGCTAACATAGAATAAGTAATCACTATTATAATATGTTGAATATCAAATAATAATTATCATACTCACATTATTGTATTTCCATACTCAGTAGTTGTTATTATTGCTGTAAGACTAATGTACAACTAAATAGCATTATAAGATATCAGCCACATAGATATTAATTACAAATCTAGAAAATTATCTCCTCTCACATAGTTAAGGGCAGTGAGATTACACACTAAAAATCTTTTCCTTGGTTTCAGGGAAATGACCCAAAGGTCAACATGTTGTGTGAATCAGTTTAATGTCAGAGCACTTTTCAGCAAGACAAGTTGCTGAGAGATGACCTCTTCAAATACATGCTAAAAGAAGAGCAAGCTTTGATTGACAGAAAGGGGAAAAGAATGAAGAAATGAGAATCCCCAAAGAAGGCATAGTGCACCCCATGGAACCTGTGGGTTGTCTGAGGGACCTGGGAGCCTTTTTAACAAGACTGTGCTGGTGGAAGGGTGGAAAATGTACAGATTGAGAAAGTAGAAAGATTTTTAAGTTTTCAGTTCAGTTCAGTCGCTCAGTCATGTCCAATTCTTTGTGAAGTGAAAGTGAAGTCCCTCAGTCGTGTCCAACTCTTTGCAACCCCGTGGACGGTAGCCTACCAGGTTCTTCCGACCATGGGATTCTCCAGGCAAGAATACTGGAGTGGGTTGCCATTTCCTTCTCCAGGGGAGCTTCCCAACCCAGGGATCGAACCTGGGTCTCCTGTGTTGCAGCCAGATGCTTTACTCTCTGAACCACCAGGGAAGCTAAGATGTAATTCACATATCATAAAATTTAAAACTGTATAACTCTATGATTTTTAGTATATTTACAGTGTCATGCAACCATCATCTCAATTTTAGAATATGTTTGCCTGTCCTTCTTGCTGCCCCCAAAGGAACTCTGTCCCATAAGAGGTTAATTCTGTTTCCCTACCTCTGTTCCAGTCCTAAGTAGTCACTAATCTTCACTCTATCTCCATAAATGTGCCCTCAACCTGGATATTTCAAATATAAGAAGTGGAATTTTCTCTAGTTTCTTTTACTTAGCATAATGTTTTTTAGGTTCATCCACATTGGATCATAGATCAGTACTCCATTCTTTTTATTAATAAATAATATTCCATTGTATGGACATATTACATTTTCTTTTCCCACTTATCAGTTGCTAGACATTTAATTTGTTCCCACTTTCTGGTTTTGATGAATAATGCTGCTATGACCACTCATGTACAAGTTTTGGTTTGAACTTAGTTTTCCATTTTTATTGAGGAATGAAATTAAAATTGGGACCTTCACACATTGCTGATGGGATTTAAAATGATACAGTCACTTTGGAAAAGGGTTTAGCAGTTCCACCAAAAGTATACAAAAGACTAACAATAAAAATATTATTAATATTATTAAATATTAAAATATTTTCATTAATGTATTATGTAATATTATTTAAATAAAAAATGTCCTTTTAAGTGATATAAAAACAAAACTCTATATTTGCAAAGCTAATCAAGAAAATTTACATTTTTAAATCTATCCATCTGTCTAGTATCTATTTACCTACTTACCTACCTAGCTCTCTCCCTATCTGAGGGTTATGTACTTAAATACTTTACTTTTTCTCTAAATTCTATCCTTACATGAATGGAGTATTTACTGCCATATTGGTAAATGAGGATGTCATAGCCATCAGAGATTTTAGCCTTCCAAATGTAAATTTCTGAGCCCAGGAAAAGCAATAATCTATCTGGCAGCCATCAGTCACTTCCCCAGTAAGTTCTGAGAAGCTTGGAGATTCAAGAAAGTGCAAGAGGCAACCATCAGTCACATCTCACCATTCCAGGTGAGGAATTAAGGATGTGAATAATCAAGAAGCAGGATTTGGCACCAGATAACTGAGATTCTTATGAAAAGAATAAATTCAGGGAGCCCAGCTGTTTGCTCTTTTCCTATATAGAAGAACACTAAATTCCTTAACTTGAGATATCTGGCTTTCCTTAGTTAACAATAATCTTTTGTTATTCAAACTAACTGTCCCTTGCTGCAAACTTCTATGTAACCTGCTTCCTCCCTCCACCTCTAGGAAAATAGAGATGCTTTCTCCTAGGCTTGAAGTTTTAAAAATTTTCACCAAATAAACAGAACTCTCAACTTTGAGGCTGTACACATTTTTTTCAGTGGACACTTAGGTGAAGCTAAGTGAGTAAATGAGTCACTCAGTTGTGTCCAACTTTTTGCAACCCCATGGACTATGCAGTCCATGGAATTCTGCGGGCCAGAATACTGAAATGGATAACCTTTCCCTTCTCCAGGATATCTTCCCAAACCAGGGATCAAACCCAGGCCTCCCATATTGCAGGCAAATTCTTTACCAGCTGAGCCACAAAGGAAGCCCCATAGAGTCCTGCTCAGTCTCATCTTCTATGGCTTTCTTTCTGTGCTCAAGCACTCCTGGTGTCTCTTACTCTCCTTCATCAGTTCATCAGTTCAGTCACTCAGTCATGTCCAACTCTTTTTGATTCCATGGACTGCAGCACACCAGGACTCCTTGTCTATCACCAGCTCTCAGAGCTTGCTCAGACTCATGTCCATTGAGCTGGTGATGCCATCCAACCATCTCTTCCTCTGTCATCCCCTTCTCTTCCTGCCCTCAATCTTTCCCAGCATCAGGGTCTTTGCCAGTGAGTTGGTTCTTCATATCAGGTGGCCAAAGTACTGGAGTTTCAGCTTCAACATCAGTCTTTCCAATGAACACCTAGGACTGATCTCCTTTAGGATGGACTAGTTGGATCTCCTTGCAGTCCAAGGGACTCTCAAGAGTCTTCCCCAACACCACAGTTCAAAAGCATTAATTCTTCAGTGCTCAGCTTTCTTTATGGTCCAAGTCTCACATCCATACATGACTACTGGAAAAACCATAGCTTTGACTAGACAGACCTTTGTTGGCAAAATAATGAGTCTGTTTTTTAATTTGCTGTCTAGGTTGATCATAGCTTTTCTTCCAAGAAGCAACTGTCTTTTAATTTCATGGCTGCAGTCACCATCTGCAGTGATTTTGGAGCCCCTCAAAATAAAGTCTGTCACTGTTTTCACTATTTCTCCATCTATTTGCCATGAAAGGATGGGACCAGATCTCATGAACTTCATTTTTTGAATATTGAGTTTTAAGCTAGTTTTTTCACTCTCCTCTTTCACTGTTCTTAAAAGGACAAAAAAAAAAAGCCTATTGGATTAGGGTTCCACTCTTATGACCTCATTTAATCTTAGTGATCTCTTTAAAGTGTCTATCTTCAAATGTAATCACACTGGGTGTTCAGTTCAGTTCAGTTCAGTTCAGTTCAGTCATTCAGTCATGTCTGACTCTTTGCGACACCACGAATGGCAGCACGCCAGGCCTCCCTGTCCATCACCAACTCCCGGAGTTCACTCAGACTCATGTCCATCAAGTCCATGATGCCATCCAGCCATCTCATCCTCTGTTGTTCCCTTCTCTGTCTGCCCCCAATCCCTTCCAGCATCAGAGTCTTTTCCAATGAGTCAACTCTTCGCATGAGGTGGCCGAAGTACTGGAGTTTCAGCTTTTAGCAGCATTCCTTCCAAAGAAATCCCAGGGCTGATCTCCTTCAGAATGGACTGGTTGGATCTCCTTGCAGTCCAAGGGACTCTCAAGAGTCTTCTCCAACACCACAGTTCAAAAGCATTGATTCTTTGGTGCTCAGCCTTCTTGACAGTCCAACTCTCACATCCATACATGACTACTGGGAAAACCATAGCCTTGACTAGACAGACCTTAGTCGGCAAAGTAATGTCTCTGCTTTTGAATATGCTCTCTAGGTCGATCATAGCTTTCCTTCCAAGGAGTAAGCATCTTTAATTTCATGGCTGCAGTCTCAATATATGGATTTTGGAAGATATAATTCAGTTCAAATATTAAGGTAACTTGTTTTTGCTTTTAGATCTTAGTGTCATAATGCAGCTTTGATCACCTGCAGAATGATGTAGTTCTGTTTTACAATAACCACAGCTATATTGCTTTTTCTTTAGTTTTTAGTAAACATGAGTCTGCCTCTAGTTTCAATGATCACAAGCATGTAGGCCACCAAGCCTCAGGACATGTACTTAGTTAGTTCTCTGCCACTCCTTTTTCTTCCACCTTCCTCTTAATCAATTCTACCCAGTGATAACTATCTGCTTCTCTTTACTTTCCCCCCGTTTCTGATTCTTGCTTCTTATTCATTTTTGCCAACATTTTATTATTCATGTTCTGATTGTTAGATGACTCAAATCTTTTCTGAGACAAGGCAAAAACACATAAAGAAAAAAAAAAGAGTAGTCAATACAGAGAACTTGAATCATTTAAGACACACAGCCTAAGTCCATTATGCACATACGAACTGTGTACCTATGCCTGTAATTCAAGTTTACTATTCCCAGCCTTTTTCAGTTTTCACTTTCTTTTTGAATCTCCCTATTAAGTAGAAAGTTAAAAAGCTTTTGAGAGAATACATTTCCATTCATTACAGCAAGAACATGTTGGGAGACTTTTATATACAAGTATCAAAAGAATCACACTAGTGCTAACAAGAAAGAATTTCATTATAATGTCATTTTTCAGTACCTACAAGTTCTTTTTCTAAAAGAACTGAGAATATTTTGAGGAGAAGGAACCAAAGTAAAAAGAGAGACCTCTAGCATTCTTTGCATACCTTATCTATATTTACCACTGTGCCAGAAAGGGTTTCCAGTTCCTGAAGGAAGTTTATCATGCCAAGATTTTAAGTCTTTGTCTCTTCATTAAAATCTTCATACCTACAAGTTCTTTTTCTAAAAGAACTGAGAATATTTTGAGGAGAAGGAACCAAAGTAAAAAGAGAGACCTCTAGCATTCTTTGCATACCTTATCTATATTTACCACTGTGCCAGAAAGGGTTTCCAGTTCCTGAAGGAAGTTTATCATGCCAAGATTTTAAGTCTTTGTCTCTTCATTAAATATCTTCCAAAGATATATAGAGCAGTAAAGGAAAGAGAAAGAGAACACAGATAAAAATGTAGACCCTCCTAATGAAATTTAAAGCTAAATAATATGTACTTTCAGGTGCAATTAATATTTGCTCAGAGAAGAACCAGGAAATTAGGGCAGATGATCTCCAATAGGTGGGTGAAATGTGAGAGATCAAATATATCTTGAAAAGATGTGCATGGCTAATATTTGTTCTCAACTTCCCTGGATAAATTTATTCATTTGTGAATATCTCAAAGAATGTAACTTGCTTAAAGGGAGAAGCTTACTGACCAATTGATAATCTGTTATATTTTTATAAAAATAAAGTGTGCATAACAGATCCTTGAAAACAAATTGTAATTTTTCTGTCAAGAGGAAATGTACTATGAGACAGGGTGAGATAAAAGAAAATAGAAACACACGTAACAGTTCTGTCTAGGTTACTGATGAATTTGAGGACATTTCTATTAGACTATTGTGGATTTTAACTACAGATTTTATCAACCACATAAATATATAGTCCTATTACTAGTAGAAGACATTATGTTGTTGTGAAAAAATAACTAGGATAGGAAGTAGGAACAAGAGTTTGAGCCAACGTCCAGCTTTTATTTGCTTGGTGACATTGAGCATCTCTTTAATTTTTCAACACCCCAGAAATATTTTCCCTATCTATCAGGCCCAATTGTTTAACAATCAAAAGGGCAAAGGAGATATATAAAATCATTATACATTCAGAAGGTACTGCTACTGTTGCTGCTGCCGCTAAGTCACTTCAGTTGTGTCCAACTCTGTGCGACCCCATAGACGGCAGCCCACTAGGCTCCCCTGTCCCTGGGATTCTCCAGGCAAGAACACTGGAGTGGGTTGCCATTTCCTTCTCCAATGCATGAGGGTGAAAAGTGAAAGTGAGGTCGCTCAGTCATGTCCGATTCCTAGCGACCTCATGGACTGCAGCCTACCAGGCTCCTCTGTCCATGGGATTTTCCAGGTGAGTACTAGAGTGGGATGCCAGCTACTGTTACTTTATTATTTAACATCATTAAGCTCTTATTTTTCAAGTGTTCTACTGGCACACTTTACCCATATAAATATTTCTATATTGATTTTAAGAATGCCACACATCCATCCATAAGATGTAACAAACTAACAGCAGGGACTTTCATTATCAGAAAAAGTAAAAGGTCACTTTAAATGTTTTAATATGTTATAATCTAGAGTCAAGAAGAGTAAAACCATGTCCTTGTCTGTGTGTGTGCTAATATTGCACAACTGACAGATGAGTGATTCTGTGGTGGTAGAGGCCATGTGCCAAAAGACTGATAAAGGAGTTAAGGATTACAAAGAAGTGATTCTAGAGAAGAGACAACCCTATTCATTAGCTACCACTGCTCTTTATATTTGGAACAACAATTCATAGAACATTCAGGAAAGAGATTTGGAAAAGTATGGCCAAATCTGTCTGCTGCTATAAATAAAGTTTTACTGGAACATAATTGTGCTCATTCCCATGGGTATTTCTGCACTGCAGTAGCACAGTTGAGTAGTTGTAAAACAGACTGTATGGTCTAAAATATTTACTGTTTGGCCCTTCACAAAAAGATTGTTGCCCCAGTTCTACGTCACTGCCTAACTGATGTCAATGGAAATCTCCCGGGGTCAAGCAAGAAGGACAACTGGACTATGAGATTTATATTTGTTATCACAATTTGAGTTTTAAAATTGGTTGCTGATGTAATATGGTGCTTTTCAAATGTGAGTATGAAAATTAGCTGGGTAGCATAAGGAAAATACTTTTTTTTTTTTTTAAAGAAAGGAGTCCACTGCTTTAGAGTGTCTCTGAAAAATGTAAGAGATCTGATAAAAAGGCTTGGTGTTTTGATTATATAATTCAAGTGCCTGTTCCTTTGATCTATGGGAATTGTGAACACTTGTGACTCAGCTGGTAAAGAATCTGCCTGCAATGCGTGAGACCTGGGTTCGATCCCTGGATTGGGAAGATCCCCTGGAGAAGGGAAAGGCTACCCACTCCAGTATTCTGGTCTGGAGAATTCTATGGACAGTCCATGAGGTCACAAAGAGTCGGACATGACTGAGTAACTTTCACTTTCACCAAAAGAATCAGATCAGGGGTCTCTCAGTGTGCACATGTTCCATAACCCACAAAGAGTGTCTTCTTCTCTCCCAAGGGAATAAGAGAAGTTTTAACTATTCTCTCCTCTGCTTTTTATATAAATTGTGTGAAATTCTGTCCAGATTTTGTGGTCATTTTCAAATAAAAGGTACCAGAATATGCCACCCCAAAATATCCTTATATCAAAGAGGTATTTTTTGGAGCAGCAATTCTACCACCTGACAGTAACAAAAGAGTCAAATGCACAGCTCTCCTTCTCTTCCACTTTGTCAAGGAAGTTTTACTTCTGAGGTGTGGGGGAATTTATGTGTATTGTAGGTATTGTTGGCATGCCTTTCTGCCTTAGCCTAACGGCATTCACTGATACCTGATTTTCTTCCATTGTGTTTTCATCACTTAGGCTTATGCTACCAAGTCTGAGTCTGTGGTCTCAAAACTCAGCCAGTTTCTTGAGCCATTCCATCTAATTCCTTCTTATACCAGGCCCAGAACATTTGTTTCATCTGGCCTTCCTCAGCCCTTCTGCACCTCATTAAACTCTATGCTGTTTACTCTTTCTGATGATGCAATTAGCAACTTGAGGAGGCTTTCTTTGAAATCAACAAACTAGGATTGTATGTAAGCATGGCTTCTCCAAAGCCTTTAGCATGTCCCAGTCTGATGAGAATGAGGCAAAAGCTTACTGCTATCAGTTCACTTTAATCCCATCCATGGTTTCATCCTTCCCCTAAGATTCAGTTAGCATGAAGTCATGCTTTGTGGTCATTTCAGTGATGTCCACCCCACCCCCACCCCAGGGTTTTTGTCTTTATTTAAATGTTTTCTATTTTATTCATGATGATTTTTTTGCATTTTTATTTTTAAAAATTACTTTAAAATATGAGTTATCTTGATTAATGATTTTTGGTGACCTCTTAAATTTTACACCCTAGGAAAGTGGCTTGCTCACCTCACTTTATTTCCAGCCATAGTATCTCTTCCAGTTTTGTCTTTCCTCCCCACAGTCAATGATCTATTACTCCATTAGAATGGGAAAGTGAAGTCACTCAGTAGTGTCCTACTCTTTGAGACGCCATGGACTGTGGCCTACCAGGCTCCTCTGTTCATGGGATTTTTCAGGTAAGAGTTCTGAAGTGGGTTGCCATTTCTTTCTCCATGGGATCTTCCCAATCCAGGGATCAAGCCCAGGTCTCCTGAATTGCAGGCAGATGCTTTACCATGTATTGAATGGGAAACTAGCACTTAAATTTTCACTTACATTTTCATTATATACACTTGCCATTGATGATCTTACAGCTCTGCTCTTTTTGGATCTTAGATTTTTGACTCTTAAATGCCTTTTCCTCATTTAGAAGACAAAAAAGAAAAGCCCTAACTCTGTGAACTCAGTGTATTGGCTTTCATGATTCTTGTTTTCTTCTGTGAGTTAAAAAAAATGTAAATATTTGGCAACTCAGTTGAATTTTTTTATTATCTTTATTGTTATTATTACTATTATTATTTTCCATTTATGTCAGTTTCTTCCTATATATACTGCATAAATAAAGCCATGATATTTTCCCAGAGAATAAAAATATATCCATATCTGAAAATATTATATTACTATAGTTAAAATAATAACTGAGATAAGGTTACACTAGGTAGAAAACTGAGTAACTGGCCAGTATTTAGCTGCTATAATGATCCACAGAAAATAAAGTCTCTCTCTCAAAAAAAAGGAGAGGATAAGGAAATAGTTGATTGCAAGTTCCTCTGAAGGCATAGACTATGTTTTATATATTTTGGCAGATAAGAGAGAGATAACATACATTTGATAAATAAGTATAACATCATGGTTGGCATTTTAATGATGTCACTGCTTATTTTTTACTTATAACATTCTGTGAAATCTCAAAAAATAGACCAGAATAAGAAATATCAATCATCAATATATATATTTTTATCCATATTTTATTAAAAGACTTATTAAAAACCTTTAATTTAGGCTCCATTTTGGAAGAAAAAAAAACAATAAAGTGGGATGAAAGTGGGAAGAAAGAGAGCAGAAGGCCACATAGAGAAAATAAACCTTTTAAATGGATTTAGAAAAGAGATAATAAACTGTACAGAAAGCATAAAAGTCCTGCTGGAGATGGAATGACTTGATGCCAATTTCAGAGGCAGGAAGAATCACAGACAGTCTGCAATAGAATGTGGGAGGCCAAACAGTCCTCTGGGAGCTATGAGGTTAAGGAAATAACTGGGCAGGAGGCAGAGTGACAACTGACCTCTTGCTCATTGAAAGAAATCAGCATGAAGGAGGTTTGGAGAGTGTCGTGAATTTCACACTATGTTCTTCAATAGCCAGTGGCTTATCTTTATGAGAGCCCTGAGACACACTTTCACTGATCATTTATCCAGACAGTTGAGTTTCTTTAATGAAATAATATTACTCCTTTGGGGAAAGGATGTAAGGATAGAACATCAGGCCCACAAGCAACTCCCATGATGAGAATTTTGAGAGCTGGCTGGCTCTCCATGCAGACGGGAAGCAATCATGCTTACATTGTGATGCATAGCTGAGAGGTAGGGATTGCTTTAAGATATTTCTTTTTAAATCCACCTCTCACATCCCTCACATCCCTCAATATAAAGTAAGCTTAAAGGAACTGAGAGAGTAAAATGATAATGACTATGATAATAATAATGACATCACCTTATCCATAAATTTTAATACAATGTTATAGATTTTCTTGAAAAAAATTATTTCACAATTTTATGTGACTGGCTCTACAATAGTCTTATTTTCTGATTTTAAGTAAGAATTTTCCCATTTTTCAATTATATATTACACCTTTAGTACCATATTACTAAAAGACTAGGAGCACCTCAGCCATCTTCATTTTTTTTCTTTATATAATGAATGAATTCATGATCAGACAGTAGATGGTGCTATTATTTCAAAGACCATACAGTCCCAAAGACTTCCAAATTATTTTAAGACTACAGAAACAAGTGGGGAAAAGTGTGAAAGCTTGACATCATTTTCTAGTTTACAAAGGTTATGGAGTGGGAAGGTATTTTTATGTAGTGACCTATTCTGTCCCCTTGGGGGATAAAATAACCATCAAAGCCTTCCATCGTAATTAATAAATTCTGTCTCCCTAGAAAAGAAGAGCTATACTCACATTTAATTTTCTCCTTTGAAGCAGCAACAGTCACAGATGCTGTTGCTCATACTGACTGCCATTACAGACAGAAAGCAATTTACGCGCACTCAGCAATGCAGAAGATATTAAAATGTAAAACACATGAATGCGAAGTTTCTTTAAAAATGCTGGAAAAAAAGATATTTCTAATATAAAGCAATTTAGATGTAAAGCATCTGTAATCACAAATGCACCTTAAATACAATATTCAAATGCAAGCCATAAAGCCCTGTATCTGACAATGATAAATCAACATATTAAGAGCTTGCCTCTTCTGACAGCAGACGCTCTCTGAAAAACTGGTAACAGATGTACACCAGAGAGAATTCCAACAGTGGTGACACAGGCAAGAGGTTGAGTGGAGCCCATGCTCACACGGGTGGTAGATCGTGGTACCTGCAGCTAAAGCACGATCGCTATTGAGGTTCCTCAATAGTAACAGTACAAGTTGTCTCTTTAAAACCCCATTATTCAGACTTATTGCTTATTGATGGGCACCCTTTACTTGTCTGTTTGCAAAGGTTTGGATGATTCTCATTTTTCATGCCCAAACAAAATATATGGTGATAGGCTCTTAAGGATGAGTCACATAATCCCACTAAATCTGCAACTCTGAACACCTAAATGTAAAGAAAAATGTGAACCCAGCACTGGGAGATACTGTGGAAGTAATAACAAACACTGGCATTTGAAACATCTGGATAATTAACTGCATTGTTTTTAATATGCATGGTTTTTGCATTGGAAGGCCAGCCATATTTTTAAACATGCATTTCTAAGAAATTTTAGTCTTTTAAATGGTATTTTTTTAACTCTTGAATTTCTTTTCTTTTTATTTATTTATTTAAATTTAAAGCCTTATTCTATTTTACAACACCGTAATGGTTTTGCCATACACTGACATGAATCAGCCACAGGTGTACACAATCTCCCAATGCCGAAGCCCCCTCCCACCTATAATTTTGAATTAGAAATATGGGTTTTAGTTGTCAACTAACAATTCTATTCTATTAGCATTGCTAACATCTCCTGTCCTTTATATTCCTCCTAACTTTGAGGATCATAGAATGGTATAAGTGATGTCAAAAATAAGTAATATGTCATTTTAAATAAGTTCTTTGAAAACAATTGCTAACACTGCTTTATTTCACATTATACACATTTTTTCTGTTATATTTATATGTGGCAATTTTAAGACATGGTATTAAATTATCAGACATTTCTATCACTTATACGTGATGTCTATGCCCATTTCCCGTGAATCTGGGTGATTGTTTTGACTAA
>SJYC01103305.1:0-31556 GCA_006408675.1 Madoqua kirkii
TTGCGCTCCACAGTCTGGACTGCTCAGAGATGTTCATGGAGTTATACATAGAAGAGAAGAGGGAGGAAGGAAACGGGTGGCCAGGAGGATAAGAGGGGGGAAATGAAATGTAGAGAGAGAGATTTAGCCAGTAATCAGTTCCTTAAGTGTTCTCCACCATCTGGAACACACAGAGATTCGCAGAGTTGGGTATAGAAGAGAAGGGGAAAGGAGGAGACAGAGGCGACCTGTTAGAGAAAAAGGAGAGTCCAAAGAGAAGAGAACAGTCGAGCCAGTAATCTCGCTCTCAAGTAAAAATGGGTACTGAAGATTGGGGAAGAAGAAGAAGTCACGATGAGTGACTTATGTCACGATATAAAACACTTGTCACGATAAGTGGCTTATGTTGTGGTAAGTGACTTATGTCACAATATAAAACACTTGTCACGATAAATGACTTATGTCACGATATAAAACACTTGTCACAATAAGTGACTTATGTCGTGATATGAAGCACTTGTCATAAGTGACTTATGTCATGTTTTATATCATAACAAGTGTTTTATATCATGACAAGTGTTTGGTTTTTATTCTTATTATTAAAATTATGGGTTTATGCATATGGTCACAAGAAGCATTATCTTATTAAAATTGTTGTTTTATTAAAAAAATTTTTAGTTTGCTTTAAAAATAGGATCTTTTTTGAAAAGTAATTGTAGGTTATAAAAATGAAAATTAAAGGAGTAATAGAGGAATTAAAATTTTTTCAGTTAAAAAAGAGAAGAAAAAGAAAAGAAAAAGAAGACAGGATGATCATAAAAATAGTAAAGATATCTCTAAAACTTTCTCTGGTGTTGTTGTGGGCACTGTGGGTCAGTTCACTTTTGGATAGTTCCTTGGTCTAGCTTATATTTCTCGATCTATAGGCCCATTCCTATGTAGTCTGTACTAATGATAGGGTTTTAATCTATTGCACCTATCACTTCCAAGGCGGTTTCCTCTGTTTTAGCTTCTTCCATTTGCTGGTCTCTTCAGTATGATTTTCGCCCTGACACAAGGGTTGTGGTGGTGGACACTTTTTTTAGGCTCACTTGTCCAGTTGCACTGTGTGAGGGAGGGACACTGCAAAAATAACCATGGCATCTGCTCTCAGTGTTTCAGCCGCACTGGGCCTGCCCCTGCTCACAGTGCACACAGCTCAGGCTCTAGGTTGCCCTGCCAGGAACTGTCTGAGGCCAGCCTTGGGGTGCGTGCACCTCCCAGGTCTAAGCTGTTCATGTTCAGGCAATCAGGCAGTCCTCAGATATGCAGACTCCATTGGGCCTCCGTTTTGTACCCTTCCCAGGTCCAAGTAGCTCAAGTGTTTGGCAAGCACTGTTGCTGTGACTTATCACCTCTCCCATCCCTTCTGCTCAATTCTGGGTATACAATTGGTGCACCTTTATGGGTGTACATCAAGCAGATGATGACTGTCCAGAACCCCAAGAAGTCTTAATTAGCAAAGAAGTCTGCTAGCAGATTGGTAGATAATGTTTCTCTGGGGCTTCTATTGTCCCCTTCCGGCCCTTCTGGCTCTGGCTGCTTGTCACTGGAGGGTGATGGTCTGCAGCTGACTAATTCTGTTCCATCCTTTGCTCTGTGAGCTGTCCTGGCAGTGTCTTATGTTAGAGCTTTTTGCGAGGTAGCTATCCCAAAGTCTAGTTTGCTAGCCCAAGTTAGTTCGCTCTGGTTACCCGTGGGGCATTCAGGCCCAATGCTTAAGAAGCAATGCTGCCGGTGCCTCCCTGCCAAGCCCCCACTTGCTAGTGGCAGATGCAGGTGTCTGTGCTGTTTCTCCACTGGGGAAGTTACCGTTGGGCTCGTAATCTGTGGTTTTAATTATTTATTTATTTTTCCTCCCTGTTATGTTGCCCTCTGTGCTTCCAAGGCTCACCACAGACTCAGCAGCCAGAGTGTTTCTTGGTGTTTAGAAACCTATCTCTTTTTAAGACTCCCTTCCCAGGACGGAGCTCCCTCCCTACCTCTTTTGTCTCTCTTTTTGTCTTTTATATTCTTTCCTACCTGTTTTCAAAGACAATGAGCTGCTTTTCTGTGTGCCTGATGTCCTCTGCTGGCATTCCAAAGTTGTTTTGTGGAATTTAGTCAGCGTTAAAATGTTCTTTTGATGAATTTGTGGGGGAGAAAGTGGTCTCCCCGTCCTATTCTTCTGCCATTTTAGGACCACCCAGATCAGAACCTCTCCTGTTGCCTCAGGGTGGTCTAGTCTCCTTTTAAATTGTGATGCAGTGCATGGAATTGCTCTCAAGTCACTGCAAGGGAAAGGGCCTCATCTCACATTGAGTTGGAATCTAGTGTTACTTCTCAAGTTGCAGCCTGAAGCTTCGGCTTCCTCTCGAGTTGCAACGGGGACCTCAGGGTACCTCTAGTCTAACCTGAGTTTAATCAAGGCTCCTTTCAAGGTGTGAGGGTTGGGCAGGATTGCTCTCAAGTCACTGAGGAGGATATGGGCCTTATCGCATTGAGTGGGAAATCTTGTGGTGTTTCTCGAGTTGCAGCGGGAAGCTTTGGGTTGCTTTCAAGTTTTGAGGGGGACCTCAGTGAGTCTCTCATTATTGCCTCAGGGATGTCAGGCCTCCTTTCAAGTTGTGAGGGTCACCTAAGGATTCCTCACCAGTCGCCTAGGGATTATAGGAGCTGATTTCAGGATGAGGCAGGATTCAGGGTTCCTTTCCAGTTGTGACAGGGATCTCGGGGTTCCTATTGAGTTTCAACAGGGGAGTCAGCCCTTGCCACGTGTTGAAGTATGGAACTTGATTTCCTACCAAGCAAAATGTGTGTCAGGCCTCCTGTCGAATTGAGGTAGGGATGTGGGTCTTTTTATAGAGGTACATCAGGGGAGTCAGAGTTCCATTCGGGTGGTAAAGGCATACTCAGGGTTCCATTCAAGTCAATGTAGGGGAGTCAGGCCTTATCTCGAATTGGGGATGTACTCACTGTCCTTTCAACTTGCAGAATGAATCTCAGGCTTCCACTAAGGTTTCAATAGGTGAGACAAGCCTTCTGTTTAGATATGAGGGAACGTTGGGATTCTTCTCCAGATGAAGCTGAGGAATCGGCCCTCAGTTGAGAGGCAGCAGTGAACATGGGGCTCTTCTTGATTTGTTATGGGAAAGTGAGATGGCAACGAATATTGTGGATAGTCTCTTGAGTGGCTAAAAAGAATCGAGCCTCCTTTCCAGTTTCGAGAGGGAACATGGAGTTGCTCTTGAGGCACTGAAGAGGAAAAGGTCCTAATCTTGCTTACAGGCAGGAATCTCATGGTTTCTCAAGTTGCCACCAGAAGTTTGGGGTGCCTCTCCAGCGGAAACAGACACCTCAGAGGAATCTCTTGTGATGCCTCAGGGAAGTCAAGTCTCTTTTCAAGTTGCAAGGAGGAGCAGAGGGTTGCTCTTGACTCGCTGCAGGGGAATCAGTCCTCATCTCGCATTCAGGGGAGAATCTCGTGATGTTTCTCAAGTTGTGGCGGGAAGCCACAACTGGGCTCCTCTCGTTTTGACGTGGTCTTCTGGGAGCCTGGCATGCTGCCTCAGGCAAGTCAGGCCTCCTTTCAGGTTCTGAAGGCCACTTCGGGATGCCTTTGAGTCGCTGAAGGGATATATGCTCTCATTTCAGGGTGGGGCGAGAGTCAGGCTTGCTCTCCAGTTGTGACAGCGACCTCAGGCTTCCTATTGAATTTCAAAAGGGAAGTCAGGCCTCGGCTCGTGTTGAGACATGGAACTCCACTTTCCAGTCAAATTGGAAAAAGGGGTGTCAGGCCTCCTGTTGAATTGACATGGGGAATTTTGGCTTTTTGTAGAGGTGCAGCAGGGGAGTCAGACCTCCTTTTGTGTTCTTAGGGGATACTCAGGGTTCCGTTTGAGTCTTTTCAGGGGAATGAGGTTTTATCTTGGATTGAGGGGGAAGTTGGTGTCCTTTTGACTTGCAGTAGGAACCCCAGAATTCCTCTGGGGTTCCAATAAGGAGGACAAGCCTCCGCTTGAGGTGTTAGCGGAAAGTTGGGATTCCTCTGAGTTGAAGCAGGAGAATCGGTGCTAATCTCGAGATGAGGTTGGGAAAACGGGGCTCTCTTAGAGTTGTGGCGTGAAACTTATGGTTCCTCTCAAGTGGTGATGAGAATCTTGGGGAACCTCTTGAATTGTGTAAAGGGATTCAAGCCTCTTTTCACGTTTCAAAAGGGAATAGTGGATTGCTCTTGAGGTGCTGCATTGGGAAAGGGCGTTATCTCGCATTTGCAGTGGTGGTAGTGTTAGGGGATCTTGTTTTACTTGACTTCCAGTGAGAAGATTGGGTTTCCTCTAGATTTCTGAAGGTGAACCTAGGGAACCTGGTGTGTTTCCTCAAGGAAGTCAAGTCTCCTTTCAAGTTGCAAGGCTGTGCATGGTATTGCTCTCGAGTCACTGCAGGGGCAATTGGCTTCATTTTTCACTGAGGGATCTATCTCGTGGTGTTTCTTAAGTTGCAGCCTAAAGCTTTGGTTTCCTCTCGAGTTGTGACGGAGAACTCAGGGAACCTCTCATGTTGCCTCAGGGCAGTCTAGTCTCCTTTTGAATTGCAATGTGGTGTGCAGAATTGCTCTTGAGTGACTGCAGGAGAAAGGGCCTCATCTCTCGTTGGGTTAGAATCTCATGGTGTTTCTCAAGTTGTGACCTGAATCTTCAGGCTCCTCGCGAGTTGTGACAGGGACCTCAGGGTAGCTCTCATGTTGCCTGAGTTTAGTCATGGCTCCTTTCAAGGTGCGAGGGTTAGACAGGATTGCTCTCAAGTCATTGAGAGGGAAATGGGCCATAAACTGCATTGAGGGGAAATATCTTGTCCGCTGCAGCGGACAAGGGCCTCACCTCACCTGCAGAGAAGAAGCTTCTGGTTTTTCTCGAGTTGTGGCAGGGACCCCAGGGACCCGCCCCTGTGGTGTCAGGAGAGGCCAGTCTCCATGCAAACTGCAAGGCGCCTCTAGGGATTCCTCCCCAGTCGTCGCCGGGTCCTCAGTCCTCGTCTGGTGCTGAGGCCTGAGCTTGAGATCTCCTCGCCTGTGCTGATGTAGGACTTGGGGTATGACTGGAACCCCCCCATGCGAGTCAGGCCTCATCTTGCCTGGAGATGTGCATGGCTGCTTGCCTCCCCAGCTGCAGCAGCAGTGTCTGGCTCCCTGTCGAGCGAACACAAGGATCTGTGGCATGCCCTCGAGGTACACCAGGGCTGACATACGTGTCACTGTGTCGAGAGTCGAGCCTCGGGGTGACAGTCGAGGCAGTGCAGGGCAGTCAGGTTCATCTGGAGTGGACGAGGCATTTAAGGGTCTTGGGGATTGGTGGACCAAACCCTGAGGCTCCTCAAGACTCTCCTGCTGCAAAAGCCTTCTCCTGGGATGCGAGGGGAGGGCCGGGCACCGTTTCTGACAGAGTAGGGAAAGGAACCCTCATCTGGAGCTGAGCAGGGGAAAACGGGGCTCCTGCTGAGTTGCAGCAGGACCCTCGGGGTTCCTGTCGAGTGAGGACGGGTGTGGTGGGGAACTTCTTGGGTCACAGCAATGGTGTGAAGGAACCTTTCAAGGTCCAAGAGGGAAGAGGTGATTGCACTGAGATGCCGCAGCGGACAAGGGCCTTACCTTGCCTGCAGGGGAGAAGCTTCTGGTTTTTCTTGAGTTGCAGTGGGGTCCTTCTCGAGTTACGACGGGGACCCCAGGGACCCGCCACTGTGGCCTCAGGTGAGGTAAGTCTCCCTGCGAGTTGCAAGGCGCCTCTGGGCATTCCTCCCCAGTCGTTGCAGGGTCCTCAGTCCTCATCTGGTGCTGAGGCCAGAGCCTGAGCTTGCCTCGCTCGTGCTGACATAGGTCTTGGGGCTTCCCTGGAGCCCCCACAGGGGAGACAGGCCTCGTCTCGCCTGGAGTCGTGCCTGGCCGATTTCTTCCACAGCTGCTGCAGCAGTGTCCGGCTCCCCGTCGAGCGGACACAGGGACCTATGGCTTGCCCTCGAGGTACCCCAGGGTTGTCACACATGCCAGAGTGTCAGGTGTCGAGCCTCAGAGTGACAGTTGAGGCAGTGCAGGGCAGTCAGGTTCATCCGAAGTGGACGAGGCATTTGGGAGTCTTGACAAATGGAGGCCCGAACACTGAGGCTCCTCCCAACTCTCCTGGTGAGAGTGCCTCCTCTTGGGATGTGAGGGGATTGTCAGGAGCCCTTTCCCGACAGACCAAGGAAAGGGAACCTCATCTGGAACTGAGCAGGGGAAAACGGGGCTCCTCTTGAGTCGTGGCGGGGCCCTTGAAGTTCCTCTTCTCTCCTGGTGAGAGTGCCTCCTCTTGGGATGTGAGGGGATTGTCAGGAGCCCTTTCCCGACAGACCAAGGAAAGGGAACCTCATCTGGAACTGAGCAGGGGAAAACGGGGCTCCTCTTGAGTCGTGGCGGGGCCCTTGAAGTTCCTCTCTAGTGGAGACGGGTGGGGGGGGGGACTACTTAAGTCACAGCAACCATGTGAAGGAGCCTTTCGAGGTCCTAGAGGGAAGGGGTGATTTCCCCTGAGACAACGCAGCAGACAAGGGCCTCACTCCACCTGCAGGGGAGAAGCTTCTGGTTTCTCTCGAGTTGCGGTGGGGTCCTCTCGAGTTATGACAGGGACCCCAGAGACACGCCCCTGTGGCATGAGAAGAGGCCAGTCACCGTGCGAGTTGCGAGGCGCCTCTGGAAATTCCTCCCCAGTCATTGCCCGGTCCTCAGTCCTCGTCTGGTGCTGAAGCCGGAGCCTTAGCTTTCTTCGCTTGCGCTGACATAGGTCTTGGGGTTCCCCTGGAGCCCCCACAGGGGAGTCAGGCCTCGTCTCGACTGGAGACATGCACAGCCACTTTCCGCCACAGCTGCAGCAGCAGTGTCCATATCCACGTCGAGCGGACACAGGGATCTGTGTTTAGCACTTGTGGTACCCCAGGGCTGTCACATGTGCCACTGTGTCGGGAGTCGAGCCTCGGGGTGACTGTCAAGGCAGTGCAGGGCAGTCAGGTTTTTCTGGAGTAACCGAGACTTTTGTGGGTCTTCGAGAATGGTGGCCCGATCCCTGAGGTTCCTCCAGACTATCCTGGTGTGAGCCCCTCCTCTTGGGATGAGAGGGGCTCGCTGGGAACCCTTTCCCGATGGAGCAGGGAAAGGGCCCCTCATCTGGAGCTGAGCAGGGGAAAACAGGGCTCCTCTTGAGTCACCGCGAGACCCTCGGTGTTCCTCTCCAGTGGGGACGGGTGGGGCAGGGAACTTCTTGGATCACAGCAAGGGTGTGAGGGAGCTTTTTGAGATCCAAGAGGGAAGGGGTGATTTCCACCTTGAAGCTGCAGCAGACAAGGGCCTCACTCCGCCTGCAGGGGAGAAGCTTACCGTTTTTCTCAAGTTGGGGTGAGATCATCTGGAGTTATGACGGGAACCCCATGATCCGCCCCTGTGGCCTCCGGAGAGGCCAGTTTCCCTGCGAGTTGAAAGGCGCCTCTGGGGATTCCTCCCCAGTCGTCGCCGGTCCTCAGTCTTCGTCTGGTGCTGAGGTCGGAGCCTGAGCTTTCCTCGCCCGTGCTGACATAGGTCTTGCGGTTCCCCTGAGCCCTTCACATGGGAGTCAGGCCTCGTCTAAGCTGGAGACGTGCATGGCCACTGTGTTACCCAGCTGCAGCAGAAGTGTCCGGCTCCCCCTTGAGCAACACAGGGATTTCTGGCTTGCCACAGGGCAGTCACACGTGCCAGTGTGTTGGGAATCGAGCCTCGGGGTGACAGTCGAGGCAGTGCAAGGCAGTCAGGTTCATCTGGAGTGGCCGAGACATTTGGGAGTCTTGGAGAATGGTGGCCCGACCCCTGAGGCTCCTCCCCCCTCTCCTGCTGTGAGCGCCTACGCTTGGGGTGTCAGGGGAGTACCGAGAACCCTTTCCCGACGGAGCAGTGAAAGGGCCCCTCATTAGGAGCTGAGCAGGGGAGAAGGGACTCCTCTTGAGTCCCAGCGGGGTCGTCAGCGTTCCTCTCGAGTGGGGATGGGTGGGGCAGGGAACTTCTTCGGTCACTGCAAAGGTGTGAAGGAGCCTTTCGAGGTCCAAGAGAAAAGGGGTGATTTCCCTAGAGATGCCCCAGCAGACAAGAGCCTCACCCCACCTGCAGGGGAGAAGCTTCTGCTTTTTGGGGTCGTCAGCGTTCCTCTCGAGTGGGGATGGGTGGGGCAGGGAACTTCTTCGGTCACTGCAAAGGTGTGAAGGAGCCTTTCGAGGTCCAAGAGAAAAGGGGTGATTTCCCTAGAGATGCCCCAGCAGACAAGAGCCTCACCCCACCTGCAGGGGAGAAGCTTCTGCTTTTTCTCGAGTTGCGGTGGGGACCTCTCAAGTTATGATGGTGACCCCTGGGACCCGCCCCTGTGGTCTCAGTCGAGGCCAGTCTCCATGAGAGTTTCGAGGCACCTCTGGGGATTCCATTCCAGTCGTCCCTGCGTCCTCAGTCCTCGTCTGGTGCTGAGGCCAGAGCCTGAGCTTGCATCGCCCTTGCAGACATAGGTCTTGGGGTTCCCCTGGAGCCCCCACAGGGGAGTCAGGCCTCATCTCGCCTGGAGTCATTCTCGGTTGCTTTCCTCCCCAGCACCAGAAGCAGGGTCCAGCTCCCCGTCGAACAGGCACAGGGATCTGTGGCTTGCCTTCAAGGTACCCCAGGGCTGTCACACGTGCCAGTGTGTCAGGAGTCGAGCCTTGGGGTGACAGTCGAGGCAGTGCAGGGCACTCAGGAAATCTGAGGTGGATGAGGCAAGTGGCGGTCTTGGGGAAAGGTGGCCTGACCCTTGAGGCTCCTCCCGCCTTGCCTGTTGTGTGCGCCTCCTCTTGGGATGTGAGGGGAGCACTGGGAAATTCTTACCGAAGGAGCAGGGAAAGGGCCCCTCATCTGGAGCTGAGCAGGGGAAAATGGGGCTTCTCTTGAGTCACGGCGGGACCCTCGGGGTTCCTCTCGAGTGGGGACGGGTGGGGCAGGGAACTTCTTGGGTCACAGCAAGGTTGTGAAGGACCCTTTCGAGGTCCAAGAGGGAAGGGGTGATTTCCCCCAAGACGCCACAGTGGACAAGGGACTCACCCCGCCTGCAGGGGAGAAGCTTCTGGTTTTTCTCGAGTTGCGGTGGGGTACTCTCCAGTTATTACGCGGACCCTAGGGACCCGCTCCTGTGGCCTCAGGAGAGGCTAGTCTCCGTGCGAGTTGCTAGGCACCTCTGGGGCCCTCACCTGGAGCTGAGCAGGGGAAAATGGGGCTTCTCTTGAGTCGCGGCGGGACCCTCGGGGTTCCTGTCGAGTGGGGATGGGTGGGGCGGGGAACTTCTTGGTCACTGCAAAGGTGTGAAGGAGCCTTTCGAGGTCCAAGAGAAAAGGGGTGATTTCCCCCGAGACACTGCATTGGACAAGAGCCTCACCCCGCCTGCAGGGGAGAAGCTTCTGCTTTTTCTCGAGTTGCGGTGAGGTCCTCTTGAATTATGATGGTGACCCCTGGGACCCGCCCCTGTGGTCTCAGTCGAGGCAAGTCTCTGTGCGAGTTTCAAGGTACCTCTGGGGATTCCTTTCCAGTCATCCCTCGGTCCTCAGTCCTCGTCTGGTGCTGAGGCTGGAGCCTGAGCTTTCCCTGCCAAGGTGGATATAGGTCTTGGGGTTCCCCTGGAACCTCCAGAGGGGAGTCAGGCCTCGTCTCGTCTGGAGACGTGCACGGCCACTTTCCTCCCCAGCAGCAGCAGCAGTGTCTGACTCCCCGTCAAGCGGACACAGGGATCTGTGGCTTGCCCTCGAGGTACCCCAGGGCTGTCACACGTGCCAGTGTGTCGGGAGTCAAGCCTCGATGTGACAGTCGAAGCAGTGCAGGGCAATCAGGTTCATCTGGAGTGGACAAGGCATTTGGGGGTCTTAAGAAATGGTGTCCCAACCTCTGAGGCTCCTCCGACTCTCCTGATGCAAGTGCCTCCTCTTAGATTGTGAGGAGAGTGCTCCCCAGGGACCCGCCACTGTGGCCTCAGGTGAGGTAAGTCTCCCTGTGAGTTGCAAGGCGCCTCTGGGCATTCCTCCCCAGTCGTTGCAGGGTCCTCAGTCCTCATCTGGTGCTGAGGCCAGAGCCTGAGCTTGCCTCGCTCGTGCTGACATAGGTCTTGGGGCTTCCCTGGAGCCCCCACAGGGGAGACAGGCCTCGTCTCGCCTGGAGTCGTGCCTGGCCGATTTCTTCCACAGCTGCTGCAGCAGTGTCCGGCTCCCCGTCGAGCGGACACAGGGACCTATGGCTTGCCCTCGAGGTACCCCAGGGTTGTCACACATGCCAGAGTGTCAGGTGTCGAGCCTCAGAGTGACAGTTGAGGCAGTGCAGGGCAGTCAGGTTCATCCGAAGTGGACGAGGCATTTGGGAGTCTTGACAAATGGAGGCCCGAACACTGAGGCTCCTCCCAACTCTCCTGGTGAGAGTGCCTCCTCTTGGGATGTGAGGGGATTGTCAGGAGCCCTTTCCCGACAGACCAAGGAAAGGGAACCTCATCTGGAACTGAGCAGGGGAAAACGGGGCTCCTCTTGAGTCGTGGCGGGGCCCTTGAAGTTCCTCTCTAGTGGAGACGGGTGGGGGGGGGGACTACTTAAGTCACAGCAACCATGTGAAGGAGCCTTTCGAGGTCCTAGAGGGAAGGGGTGATTTCCCCTGAGACAACGCAGCAGACAAGGGCCTCACTCCACCTGCAGGGGAGAAGCTTCTGGTTTCTCTCGAGTTGCGGTGGGGTCCTCTCGAGTTATGACAGGGACCCCAGAGACACGCCCCTGTGGCATGAGAAGAGGCCAGTCACCGTGCGAGTTGCGAGGCGCCTCTGGAAATTCCTCCCCAGTCATTGCCCGGTCCTCAGTCCTCGTCTGGTGCTGAAGCCGGAGCCTTAGCTTTCTTCGCTTGCGCTGACATAGGTCTTGGGGTTCCCCTGGAGCCCCCACAGGGGAGTCAGGCCTCGTCTCGACTGGAGACATGCACAGCCACTTTCCGCCACAGCTGCAGCAGCAGTGTCCATATCCACGTCGAGCGGACACAGGGATCTGTGTTTAGCACTTGTGGTACCCCAGGGCTGTCACATGTGCCACTGTGTCGGGAGTCGAGCCTCGGGGTGACTGTCAAGGCAGTGCAGGGCAGTCAGGTTTTTCTGGAGTAACCGAGACTTTTGTGGGTCTTCGAGAATGGTGGCCCGATCCCTGAGGTTCCTCCAGACTATCCTGGTGTGAGCCCCTCCTCTTGGGATGAGAGGGGCTCGCTGGGAACCCTTTCCCGATGGAGCAGGGAAAGGGCCCCTCATCTGGAGCTGAGCAGGGGAAAACAGGGCTCCTCTTGAGTCACCGCGAGACCCTCGGTGTTCCTCTCCAGTGGGGACGGGTGGGGCAGGGAACTTCTTGGATCACAGCAAGGGTGTGAGGGAGCTTTTTGAGATCCAAGAGGGAAGGGGTGATTTCCACCTTGAAGCTGCAGCAGACAAGGGCCTCACTCCGCCTGCAGGGGAGAAGCTTACCGTTTTTCTCAAGTTGGGGTGAGATCATCTGGAGTTATGACGGGAACCCCATGATCCGCCCCTGTGGCCTCCGGAGAGGCCAGTTTCCCTGCGAGTTGAAAGGCGCCTCTGGGGATTCCTCCCCAGTCGTCGCCGGTCCTCAGTCTTCGTCTGGTGCTGAGGTCGGAGCCTGAGCTTTCCTCGCCCGTGCTGACATAGGTCTTGCGGTTCCCCTGAGCCCTTCACATGGGAGTCAGGCCTCGTCTAAGCTGGAGACGTGCATGGCCACTGTGTTACCCAGCTGCAGCAGAAGTGTCCGGCTCCCCCTTGAGCAACACAGGGATTTCTGGCTTGCCACAGGGCAGTCACACGTGCCAGTGTGTTGGGAATCGAGCCTCGGGGTGACAGTCGAGGCAGTGCAAGGCAGTCAGGTTCATCTGGAGTGGCCGAGACATTTGGGAGTCTTGGGGAATGGTGGCCCGACCCCTGAGGCTCCTCCCCCCTCTCCTGCTGTGAGCGCCTACGCTTGGGGTGTCAGGGGAGTACCGAGAACCCTTTCCCGACGGAGCAGTGAAAGGGCCCCTCATTAGGAGCTGAGCAGGGGAGAAGGGACTCCTCTTGAGTCCCAGCGGGGTCGTCAGCGTTCCTCTCGAGTGGGGATGGGTGGGGCAGGGAACTTCTTCGGTCACTGCAAAGGTGTGAAGGAGCCTTTCGAGGTCCAAGAGAAAAGGGGTGATTTCCCTAGAGATGCCCCAGCAGACAAGAGCCTCACCCCACCTGCAGGGGAGAAGCTTCTGCTTTTTCTCGAGTTGCGGTGGGGACCTCTCAAGTTATGATGGTGACCCCTGGGACCCGCCCCTGTGGTCTCAGTCGAGGCCAGTCTCCATGAGAGTTTCGAGGCACCTCTGGGGATTCCATTCCAGTCGTCCCTGCGTCCTCAGTCCTCGTCTGGTGCTGAGGCCAGAGCCTGAGCTTGCATCGCCCTTGCAGACATAGGTCTTGGGGTTCCCCTGGAGCCCCCACAGGGGAGTCAGGCCTCATCTCGCCTGGAGTCATTCTCGGTTGCTTTCCTCCCCAGCACCAGAAGCAGGGTCCAGCTCCCCGTCGAACAGGCACAGGGATCTGTGGCTTGCCTTCAAGGTACCCCAGGGCTGTCACACGTGCCAGTGTGTCAGGAGTCGAGCCTTGGGGTGACAGTCGAGGCAGTGCAGGGCACTCAGGAAATCTGAGGTGGATGAGGCAAGTGGCGGTCTTGGGGAAAGGTGGCCTGACCCTTGAGGCTCCTCCCGCCTTGCCTGTTGTGTGCGCCTCCTCTTGGGATGTGAGGGGAGCACTGGGAAATTCTTACCGAAGGAGCAGGGAAAGGGCCCCTCATCTGGAGCTGAGCAGGGGAAAATGGGGCTTCTCTTGAGTCACGGCGGGACCCTCGGGGTTCCTCTCGAGTGGGGACGGGTGGGGCAGGGAACTTCTTGGGTCACAGCAAGGTTGTGAAGGACCCTTTCGAGGTCCAAGAGGGAAGGGGTGATTTCCCCCAAGACGCCACAGTGGACAAGGGACTCACCCCGCCTGCAGGGGAGAAGCTTCTGGTTTTTCTCGAGTTGCGGTGGGGTACTCTCCAGTTATTACGCGGACCCTAGGGACCCGCTCCTGTGGCCTCAGGAGAGGCTAGTCTCCGTGCGAGTTGCTAGGCACCTCTGGGGCCCTCACCTGGAGCTGAGCAGGGGAAAATGGGGCTTCTCTTGAGTCGCGGCGGGACCCTCGGGGTTCCTGTCGAGTGGGGATGGGTGGGGCGGGGAACTTCTTGGTCACTGCAAAGGTGTGAAGGAGCCTTTCGAGGTCCAAGAGAAAAGGGGTGATTTCCCCCGAGACACTGCATTGGACAAGAGCCTCACCCCGCCTGCAGGGGAGAAGCTTCTGCTTTTTCTCGAGTTGCGGTGAGGTCCTCTTGAATTATGATGGTGACCCCTGGGACCCGCCCCTGTGGTCTCAGTCGAGGCAAGTCTCTGTGCGAGTTTCAAGGTACCTCTGGGGATTCCTTTCCAGTCATCCCTCGGTCCTCAGTCCTCGTCTGGTGCTGAGGCTGGAGCCTGAGCTTTCCCTGCCAAGGTGGATATAGGTCTTGGGGTTCCCCTGGAACCTCCAGAGGGGAGTCAGGCCTCATCTCGTCTGGAGACGTGCACGGCCACTTTCCTCCCCAGCAGCAGCAGCAGTGTCTGACTCCCCGTCAAGCGGACACAGGGATCTGTGGCTTGCCCTCGAGGTACCCCAGGGCTGTCACACGTGCCAGTGTGTCGGGAGTCAAGCCTCGATGTGACAGTCGAAGCAGTGCAGGGCAATCAGGTTCATCTGGAGTGGACAAGGCATTTGGGGGTCTTAAGAAATGGTGTCCCAACCTCTGAGGCTCCTCCGACTCTCCTGATGCAAGTGCCTCCTCTTAGATTGTGAGGAGAGTGCCATGAACTCTTTCCCAATGGAGCAGGGCAAGGGACCCTCATCTGCAGCTTAGCAGGGGAAAACAGAGCTTCTCTTGAGTTGGAGAAAAACCCTCGGGGTTCCTCTCGAGTGGGGACAGAGGGGGGGGGACTTCTTGGATCACAGCAAGGGTGTGAAGGAGCCTTTCGAGGTGCTAGAGGGAAGGAGTGATTTCCCTCGAGACAACGCAGCAGACAAGGGCCTCACTCCGCCTGCACGGGAGATATTTCTGGTTTTTCTTGAGTTGCGGTGGAGTCCTATCAAGTTTTGACGGAGACCCGAGGGACACGCCCCTGTGGCCTCAGGAGAGGCAGTACTATGTGCGAGTTCAAGGTGCCTCTTGGGATTCCTCCACAGTGGTTGCCCGGTCCTCAGTCCTCGTCTGGTGCTGAGACCGGAGGCTGAGCTTTCCTCGCCCGTGCTGACATAGGTCTTGGCGTTCCCCTGGAGCCCCCACAGAGGAGTCAGGCTTTGTCTCGTCTGGAGACTTGCACCACCACTGTCCTTCCCAACTGCAGCAGCAGTGTCCATCTCGCCCTCGAGCAGACAAAGCAATCAGTGGCTTACACTCAAGGTACCTCAGGGCTGTCACACGTGCCAGTGTGTTGGTAGTCGAGCCTCGGGGTGACAGTCGAGGCAGTGCAGGACATTCAGGTTTATCTAGAGTGGACGAGGCATTTGGGGATCTTGGGGAATGGTGGCCCAAACCCTGAGGCTCTTCCCAACTCTCCTGGTGCTAGCGCCTCCTCTTGGGATGCAAAGGGAGCACCGGGAAGGCTTTCCCAAAGGAGCATGGAAAGGGCCCCTCATCTGGAGCTGAGCAGGAAAAAAACGGGGCTCCTCTTGAGTCGTGGCGGGACCCTCGGGGTTTCTTTCGAGTGGGGATGGCTGCGGGCGGCGAACTTCTTGGGTCACAGCAAGGGTGTAAAGGAGCCTTTCGAGGTCCTAGAGGGAAGGGGTGATTTCCCCTGAGACAATGCAGCAGACAACTGCCTTACCCTACCTGCAGGGGAGAAGCTTCTGGTTTTTCTCTAGTTGCAGCGGGGTCCTCTCAAGTTACGAACATGGGGATGCCAGGGACTCGCCCCTGTGGCCTCAGGAGACACCAGTCTCCATGTGAGTTGGGAGGCACCTCTGGGGATTCCACCCCAGTCGTCCCCGGGTCCTCAGTCCTTGTCTGGTGCTGAGGCTGCTGCCTGACTTTCCTCGACTTTCCTGACATAGGTCTTGGGGTTCCCCTGGTGCCCCCACAGAGGAGTCAGGCTTCATCTTGCCTGTAGACATGCATGCCTGCTTTCCTCCCCAGCTGCAGCAGCAGTGTCCAGCTCCCCGTTGAGCGGGAATCTGGGGCTTGCCCTCCAGGTACCCGGGCTGGAGTTCCAGGGCTGTCACACGTGCCAGTGTGTTGGGAGTTGAGCCTTGGGGTGATGGTCGAGGCAGTGCAGGACAGTCAGATTCATCTGGAGTGGATGAGGCACTTGGAGGTCTTGAGGAATGGTTGCCCGATGCCTGAGGCTCCTCCCAACTCTCCTGGTGCGAGCGCCTCCTCTTGGGATGACAGAGAAGCGCTGGGAACCCATTTCTGTCGGAGCAGGGAAATGGCTCCTCTTCTGGAGCTGAGCAGGGAAAAACGCGGCTCCTCTTGAGTCCCGTCAGGACCCTCGAGGTTTCCTCTCGAGTGGAGACGGGTGGGGCGGGGAACTGCTTGGGTCACAGCAAGAGTGTCAAGGAGCATTTCGAGGTCCAAGAGGGAAGGGGTGATTTCCCCGAGATTCAGCAGCGGACAAGGGCTTCACCCCGCCTGCAGGGGAGAATTGTGAGGCGCCTCTGGGGATTCCTCCCCAGTCGTCCTGGGTCCTCAGTGCTCGTTTGGTGCTGAGGCCGGAACCTGAGCTTTCCTCGACCGTCCTGACATAGGTCTTGGGGTACCCCTGGAGCCCCAACAGGGGAATCAGGCCTCGTCTCGCCTGGAGACCTGCACGGCCGCTTTCCTCCCCAGCTGCAGCAGCAGTGTCCAGTTCCCCTTCGAGTGGACACAGGGATCTGTGGCATGCCCTTGAGGTACCCCAGGGCTGTCACACGTGCCAGTGTGTTCAGAGTCGAGCCTCGGGATGACAGTCGAGGCAGTGCAGGGCAGTCAAGTTCATATGGAGTGGACGAGGCATTTGGAGGTCTTGGAGAATGATGACCCGGCCCCTGAGGCTCCTCCCGACTCTCCTGGTCCGAGTGCCTTTTCTTGGGACGCGAGGGGAGGGCCAGGAACCCTTTCCTGACGGAGCAGGGAAAGGGACCCACATCTGGAGCTGAGCAGGGGAAAACAGGGCTTCTCTTGAGTCGCAGAAGGACCCTTGGGGTTCCTCTCAAGTGTGGACAGGTGAGGCGGGGAACTTCTTGGGTCACAACAAGGGTGTGAAGGAGCTTTTCGAGGTCCAAGAGGGAAGGGGTGATTTCCCCGAGATTCAGCAGCGGACAAGGGCTTCACCCCGCCTCCAGCAGAGAAGCTTCTGGTTTTTCTCGAGTTGGGGCGAGGTCCTCTCGAGTTACAATGGGACCTCAGGGACCCGACTCTTTGGCCTCACAAGAGACCAGTCTCCGTGTGAGTTGCGAGGGGCCTCTGGGGATTCCTCCCAGTAGTCTCCAGGTCAGTCCTCTTGTGGAGCTGAGGTCGGAACCTGAGCTTTCCTCGCCCATGCTGACATGGGTTAGGGAACCCCTGGAGCCCCCACAGTGGTGTCAGACCTCACGTCCGATGGAGACGTGCACGGCCGCTTTCCTCCAGAGCGGCAGGAGCAGTGTCAGTTCCCGGTCGAGCAGACACAGGGATCTGTGGCTTGTCCTCGAGGTACCATGGGCTGTCACCAGCGTGGAGTGAGTCGATCCTCGGGGTGACAGTGGACGCAGTGCAGGGCAGTCAGGTTCATCTGGAGTGGACGAGGCATTTGGGGGTCTTGGGGAATGGTGGCACGACCCCTGGTGTGCCTCCTGACTCTCCTGGTGTGAGCGCCTCCTCTTGGGATGCGAGGGGAGCACTGCGAACCCTTTCACAAATGGATCAAGGAAAGGGATCCTCATCTGGAGCTGAGCAGGGGAAAACGGGGCTCCTCTTGAGTTGTGGCAGGACCCTTGGGGTTCCTCTTGAGTGGGGACAGGTGGGTCAGGGAACTTCTTAGGTCACAACAAGGATGTGAAGGAGCCTTTCGAGGTCCAAGAGGGAAGGGAAGGAATAATTTCCCCCGAGATGCCACAAAGGACAAGCGCCTCACGCTGCCTGCAGGGGAGAAGCTTCTGATTTTTGTGAGTTGAGGCAGGGTCCTCTCGAATTAAGACTGGGACCCCAGGGACCCACCCCTGTGGCCTCAGGAGAAGCCAGTCTCCGTTGGAGTTTCAAGTGGCCTCTGGGAATTTCTCCCCAGTCGGCGCCGGGTCTTCTGTTCATGTCTGGAGCTGAGGCCGGAGTCTGAGCTTTCCTCGCCCATGCTGACATGGGCCTTGGGGTTCCCCTGGAGCCCCCACAGGGGAGTCAGGCCTCGTCTCACCTGGAGATGTTCTCAGCACTTTCCTCTTTAGCTGCAGCAGCAGTGTCAGGCTCTCCATCCAGCGGACACAGGGATCTGTGGGGTGCACTCGGGGTACCCCAGGGCTGTCACACTGCAGCGTGGCATGATTCGATCCTCGGGGTGAAAGTCGAGGCATTGCAGGGCAGTCAGGTTCATCTGGAGGTGATGAGGCATTTGGGGGACTTGAGGAATTGTGGCACGACCTCTAGTGTTCCTCCCGACTCTCCTGGTGTGAGTGCCTCCTCTTGGGATACGAGGGGAACACCGGGAATCCTTTCACAAATGGAGCAGGGAAACGAACCCTCATCTGGAGTTGAGCAGGGGAAAATGGGGCTCCTCTTCAGTCGTGGCAAGACCCTAGGGGTTTCTCTCGAGTGGGTAAGTGTGGGTCGGGAAAATTCGTGGGTCACAGCAAGGGTGTTTATGAGCCTTTCGAGGTCCAAGAGGGAACGGGTAATTTCCCTCAAGACGCCGCCACAGACAACTGCCTCACCCCGCCTGCAGGGGAGAAGCTCCTGATTTTTATCCAGTTGCTGTTGGGTCCACTCGAGTAACGATGGGGACCCCAGGGACCCGCCCCTGTGGCCTCAAAAGAGGCCAGTCTCCGTGAGAGTTGCGAGGGGCCTCTAGGGATTCCTCCCCATTCAGCGCCGGGTCCTCAGTCCTCGTCTGGAGGTGAGGCCGGAGCCTGAGCTTTCCTCACCCGTGCTGACATGGGTCTTGGGGTTCCCCTGGAGCCCCCACAGGGGAGTCAGGCCTCGTCTCACCTGGAGAGGTTCTCGGCCACTTTCCTCTGGATCTGAAGCAGCAGTGTCAGCTCCCCATCAAGCGGACACAGGGATCTGTGGCTTGTCCTTGAGGTACTCTCGGCTGTCACACGGGCCAGCATGGCGTGAGTCGAACCTCAGAGTGACAGTCGAGGCACTGCAGGACAGTCAGTTTCATCTGGACTAGACGAGGTATTTTGGGGTCTTGGAAATGGTGGCACAACCCCTGATGTTTTTCCCAACTCTCCTGGTTCGAGCACCTCTTCAAATGATTCTTCCACCAGGAATCCTTTGCTGATGGAGCAGTAAAAGGGACCCTCATCTGGAGCTGAGCAGGGGAAGTAGGGGCTCCTCTTGAGTTGCCCTGGACCCTCGGTGCTCCTCTCGAGTGAGGACGGGTAGGTCGGGGAACTTCGTGGGTCACAGCAAGGATGTAAAGGACCCTTTCGAGGTCCAAGAGAGAAGGGGTGATTATGAGACACTTCATCAGAAAAGGACCTCACCCCGCCTGCAGCGGAAAAGTTCCTGGTTTTTCTCGAGTTGTGGCAGGGTCCTCTCGAGTTACGACTGGGGCCCCAGGGACCCGCCCTTGTGGCCTCAGGAAAGGCCAGTCTCCATGCGTGTTGCGAGGGGCCTCTGGGGAATCCTCTCCACTCATCACTGGGTCCTCAGTCCTCGTCTGGAGATGACCCCGGAGCCGATGACCCCAGAGCCTGAGCTTTCCTTGTCCATTTTGACATGGGTCTTCGGATTCCCTGGATCCCCCACAGGGGAGTAAGGCCTCGTCTCTCGTAGAGACGTGCACAGCAGCTTTTGTCCTGAGCTGCAGCAGCAGTGTCAGGCTCCCCGTCAAGCTGACACAGGGATCTGTAACATGCCCTCGAGGTATCCCAGAGCTGTCACACATGCCAGCGTGGCATGAGTCAATCCTTGGGGTGACAGTCGAGGCTGTGCAGGGCAGCAGGTTCATCTGGAGTGGACAAGACATTTGGGGGTTTTGGGGAATGGTGGCATTACTCCTCGTGTTCCTCCCGATTCTCGTGGTGTGAGAGCCTCTTCTTGGGATGGGATGGTAGCGCCAGGAATCCTTTCTCGATGGAGCATGCAAAGGGACTTTCAATGGAGGTAAACAGAGGAAAACCGGGCTCCTATGGAGTTGAGGCAGGACGCTCGCTGTTCCTCTTGATTGGGGATGGGTGTGTCAGGGAACTTCGTGGGTCACAGCAAGGGTGTGAAGGAGCCTTTCGAGCTCCAAGAGGGAAGGGGTGATTTCCCCAGAGAGCCACAGTGAAAAGGGCCTCATCCCGCCTGCAGAGGTGAAGCTCCTGGTTTTACTCTAATTGCAGCGAGGTCCTCTTGAGTTTTGACGGGGACCCCAGGGACCCACCCCTGTGGCCTCAAGAGAGGCCAGTCTCCGTGCGAATTCCCATGGGCCTCTGGGGATTCCTTGCCAGTAGGCACCAGTTCCTCAGTTTTTGTCTGGAGCTGAGGCCGGAGCCTGAGCTTTCTTCGCCTGTGCTGACATGGGTCTTGGAGTTCCTTTGGAGCCCTCACAGGGGAGTCAGGCCTCATCTCGCGTGGAGACGTGCACGGCCGCTTTCCTCCCAAGCTGCAGCAGCAGTGTCAGGCTCCCTGTCGAGCAGACACAGGGATCTGTGACTTGCCCTCGAGGTATCCCAGGGCTGTCACATGTTCCAGCGTGTCGTGAGTTGATCCTTGGGTGACAGTCGAGGCAGTGCTGGACCATCAGGTTCATCTGGAGTGAAAGATGCATTTTGGGGTCTTGGGGAATGGTAACACGACCTCTGGTGTTTCTCCTGACTCTCCTGGTGCGAGCGCCTCATCTTGGGATGCGAGGGGGTCGCCAGGAATCCTTTCCCGATGGAGTAGTGAAACTGACCCTCATCTGGAGCTGAGCAAGGGAATTCAGTTTGCCTATGAGTCGTGGCAGGACCTTCGGTGTTCCTCTCAAGTGAGGACGGGTAGGTCAGGGAACTTCGTGGGTCTCAGAAAGGGTATGAAGGAGGCTTTCGAGGTCCAAGAGCAAAGGGGTGATTTCCCCCGAGACTCCACAGCAGACAACGGCCTCACGCTGCCCGCAGGGGAGAAGCTCCTGGTTTTTCTCAAGTTGCAGCAGGATACTCTCGAGTTACAATGGGGACCTCAGGGACCCACCCCTGTGGACTCAGAAGTGGCCAGTCTCCGTGCAAGTTGAGAGGGGTCTCTGGGGATTCCTCCAGTCCGCACAGAGACCTCAGTGCTTGTCTTTAGCTGAGGCTGGAGCCTGAGCTTTCCTCGCCCATGCTGACATAGGTTTTGGGGTTCCCTTAGAGCACCCACATGGGAGTCAGGCCTCGTATGCCTTGGAGACATGCACCGTTTCTTTCTTCTCGAGCTGCAGCAGCAGTGTCACGCTCCCAGTTGAGCAGACACAGAGATCTGTGGCTTGCCCTTGAGGTACCCAAGGGCTGAGACACGTGCCAGTGTGGCGTGAGTCTATCCTTGGGGTGAGAGTCAAGGTAGTGCAGGGTATTCAGGTTCATCTGGAGTGGATGAAGCATTTGGGGGTCTTAAGTAATGGTGACATGACTCTTGGTGTTCCTCCCGACTCTCCTGGTGTGAGTGCCTGCTCTTGGGATGCGAGGGGAGTGCCAGCAATCCTTTCCCGACTGAGCAGGGAAAAGGACCCTCATCTGGAGCTGAGCAGGGGAAAACGGGGCTCCTCTTGAGTCGCAGTGGGACCCTCGGGGTTCCTCTCGAGTGGGGATGGGTGGGGCGGGGAACTTCTTGGGTCACAGCAAGGATGTGAAAAAGCCTTTCAAGGTCCAAGAGGGAAGGGGTGATTTCCCCCAAGACAATGCAGCGGACAAAGGCCTCACCCCGCCTGCAAGGGAGAAGCTCCTGGTTTTTCTCAAGTTGTGGAGGGGTGCTCTCGAGTTATGACGAAGAACACAGGGACTCGCCACTGTGGCCTCAGGAGAGGACAGTTTCCGTGCGAGTTGAGAAGGGCCTCTGGGGATTCCTCCCCAGTTGGCGCCGGGTCCTGAGTCCTTGTATGGAGCTGAAGCCGGAGCCTAAGCTTTCCTCACCCATGCTGACTGGGTCTCTCGGGGTTCCTCTCGAGGGGGATGGGTGGGGCGGGGAACTTCTTGGGTCACAGCAAGGATGTGAAAAAGCCTTTCAAGGTCCAAGAGGGAAGGGGTGATTTCCCCCAAGACAATGCAGCGGACAAAGGCCTCACCCCGCCTGCAAGGGAGAAGCTCCTGGTTTTTCTCAAGTTGTGGAGGGGTGCTCTCGAGTTATGACGAAGAACACAGGGACTCGCCACTGTGGCCTCAGGAGAGGACAGTTTCCGTGCGAGTTGAGAAGGGCCTCTGGGGATTCCTCCCCAGTTGGCGCCGGGTCCTGAGTCCTTGTATGGAGCTGAAGCCGGAGCCTAAGCTTTCCTCACCCATGCTGACTGGGTCTTGGGGTTTCCCCTGGAGCCCCCACAGTGGAGTCAGGCCTTGTTTCGCGTGGAGACATGCATGATCGCTTTCCTCCCGAGCTGCAACAGCGATGTCAGGCTCCCTGTCGAGCGAACACAGGGATCTATGGCTTGCCCTTGAGGTACCCCAGGGCTGTCACAGGTGCCAATGTGGCGTGAGTCAATCCTCGTGGTGGCAGTGAGGCAGTGCAGGGCAGTCAGGTTCATCTGAAATGGACGAGGCCTTGGGGGTCTTGGGGAATAGTGGCACGACCCCTGGTGTTCCTTCCGACTCTCCTGGTGCAAGCACCTCCTCTTGGGTTGGGATGGAGCGCCGGGAATACTTTCCTAATGGAGCAGGGAAAGGGACTTTCATTAGGAGCTGAGAAGGGGAAAACGGGGGGGTCCTCTTGAGTCAAGGCACACCTCGGTGTTCCTCTCAAGTGGGGACGGGTGGGTCAGGGAACTTCGTGTGTCACAGCAAGTGTGTGAAGGAGCCTTTTGAGGACCAAGAGGGAAGGGGTGATTTCCCCCGATAGGACACAGTGGACAAGTGTTGGGGGCCAGCATGAGGAACTCCACTCATGGCAAAGGTCATGAGGAAAGGGGCTTCGGCATACGCAAAGGCGTGACCAAGTCTCAGGAAATTCCCCTGCTCCCGAGCATCTAACCCCAAAACCAGAGTCTGTCCTGTACTCTCACCTACGGGGCGCTCTCCCCCATAACCGTTTCTCTCCGAGAAGGAGTAAACGTGCAGCTCCAAGGCAGTAAAAATTCCTGGGCGTGACTAGAGTGTTTCAACTTACGGGACTCCTCTGAAGGTTATCTAGCCTGCCTGTATAGGTTCCTCCGGCCACAACAGCCCTCCAACCTTGAGAGGCATGAGATGTTTTGACTTACTAAAGGCAAATTCTTGTGGAAAGTTAGAAATTATTAGTATAGTGGGTTGGATGGGAATTATATTGATAAAGGGTTTCTTCAATTGTTGTGTCAATAATTGCCGCTAATTCCCTGCCCTAGGTGGGACAAGGGCGTCTCAGGTTAAACCTCTCTGTGGACACATGATTGTTTACTACCTCTCAACCATAAACAGCACAGAGAGTTTTGGAGTATTCTGAGAATCTTAATTAACATAGGACTTTTTCTTGTTGTTGAGTCAATGATTGCCGCCAGGCCTCCATATCCTTTAGGTACCTGGGAATATATTAATCAATGTATTTGGAATATAGAAAAGGAAATATAGTAGTTTTTGATGTTAGCAATATTAGACTTTCTGAGTTAATGAATTTTCTCTCTTGTAATAGATCACTGTACTTTGTTATAAATCACTGTGTCCTTGCTATGCAAAAATGTAACTTTGTCACTATCTTAAGACTGAGTAGATCTTAAGAGGAACATTGGTGAAAGGATTTTCATTTATTGGACTAATGTTTGTTGCTAAAATCTTTATATTCCCTGCCCTTATAAGGAATAAGGATTAACATATAGGAGAAATAAGTCTTAACCTTTAAGTATATAGGAGAAATAAGGATTAACATATAGGAGAAATAAGTCTTAACCTTTAAGTATATAAGAGAAATAAGGATTAACATATAGGAGAAATAAGTCTTAACCTTTAAGTATATAGGAGAAATAAGTATTAACCTGTAGGAGAAATAAGTCTTAACCTTTAAGCATATAGGAGAAATAAGTATTAACCTTTAAGATTAATCATGTTAACCTTGGGTTAAATAAATTCCTTTCTTGATTGTAACTCACTACACCCTCACCCTATAGGAATGCGATTTTATTTGGAGGGTGGTGCTTGGTTTAAGGAAAAACACCCTTGGAAAAAATAGGTTTTTTGGTTATCAGAAAGAGAGTTGTAAATGTCAGCAGGCAGAAATGGCTTGAAGATGATGTAAAACCCCTAAAACTTTTTATGTAAAGCACCTGATTTAATAAGGTCAGGACTGCTGACCCCCGTGTGACTCTGTATTCATCCCTGTATGTAACAAAAGGTATATAAGCAAACCCAAAAATAAAGAAATCGGATCAGTTCCGGAAAGACTGATTCCCTCATGTCGTTCCTTTCTGCTCCCCAATTTTCTGGCTGAATTCCCATCTGGAGCGTGGGTGCCCGCCATAAATATGGTGCAAGTTCCTTGTCTGGAATTTTATTGGTACCCCACGTAACCCAAGTTATTCGGCCCCTTTCTCTCTCTCTTACTATTTTTCGGGTCAAATTCCCATCTGGTGCATAGGACCCACCAAGCCTACTAATTCTGCCTGGGCTTCTAAGATCGGACCGGGCGGGCCTCAGTGCCTCCTCTCCTTCGGGAGAACAGGAAGACGCCTGTGGCCTACGTAGGTGGTGATTGGCACCCTGTGTTAACCAAGTTATTCGGCTTCTTTTTCTCTGCTAAATTCCTAGTCCCTCCCTATCTGTAATTAGATAAGTTTTTTCCTAGGACTCCGACTCCGTCCCCACCTTGGAATCACCCTGGATCCACCGGGGCTGGACCCCGGTAGCGGGGTCCTCTCGAGTTATGATAGGGACCACAGGGACCTGCCCCTGTGGCGTCAGGAGGGGCCAGTCTCTGAGCGAGTTGCTAGGGGACTCTGGATATTCCTCCCCAGGCGGCTGCAGCTGAGGCCAGAGCCTAAGCCTTCCTCACCCATGCGGACTGGGTCTTGGGGTTCCCCTGAAGCCCTCAGTGCAGAGTCAGGTCTCGACTCTCATGGAGATGTATTCCTCTGCTTTTTTCCTGAGCTGCAGCAACAGGATCTGGCTCCCCATCGAGCCAACACAGGGAGTCAGGCCTCCTCTCACGTGGAGATGTGCTCTTCTGCTTTTCTCCAGAGCTGCAGCAGCGGTGTCAGCCTCCACATCGAGCAGACACAGGGATCTGTGGCATGAACTCCAGGTACCCCACGGATGTCACACGTGCCACTGTGGCATGAGTCGATCCTTGGAGTAACAGTCGAGGCAATGCTGGGAAGTCAGGTTCATCTGGGTTGCACGAGGTATTTGGGGGTTTGGGGACATGGTGGCACGACCCGTGGTGTTCCTCCCGACTTTCCTGCTGGGAGCGCCTCCTTTTGGGATGTGAGAGGAGCACCTGGAATCCTTCCCCGAACGAGCAGGAAAAGCGACCTTCATCTGGAGCTGAGCAGAGGAAAACGGGGCTCCTCTCAAGTCACAGCGGGACCCTCGGTGTTCCTCTCGAGTGGGGACATGTGGGTCAGGGTACTTGGTGAGTCACAGAAAGGGTGTGAAGTAGACTTTCGGCGTCCAAGAGGGAAGGGGTGATATCCCATGAGACGCCACAAAGAACAAAGGCCTCACCCCACCTGCAGGGGAGAAGCTCCTGGTGTTTCTCGAGTTGAGGTGGGGTCCTCTCGAGTTACGATGGGGACCCCAGGGACCCGCCCCTGTGGCCTCAGGAGAGGCCAGCTCTGTGCGAGTTGGGAGGGGCTTCTAGGGATTCCTCCCCATTCAGTACAGTGTCCTCAGTCCTCATCTGGAGCTGAGGCTGGAGCCTGAGCTTTGCTTGCCCGTGCTGACATGGGTCTTGGGGTTCCCCTGGAGCCCGCACAGAGGAGTCAGGCCTTGTCTCGCCTGGAGACGTGCACGACCCCTTACCTCCCGAGCTGCAACATCAGTGTCAGGCTACCCGTCGAACGGACACAGGGATCTGTGGCTTGCCCTCGAGGTACCCCAGGGCTGTCACATGTGAGAGCGTGGCCTGAGTCGATCCTCGGGCTGACAGGGCAGTGAAGGGCACTCAGGTTCATCTGGAGTGTACAAGGCATAGGGGGCCTTGGGAAATGGTGACAAGTCCCATGGTGTACTTCCCAACTCTCCTGGGGTGAGGACCTCCTTTTGGGATGCGATGGGAGCACCGGGAATCCTTTCCCAATGGAACAGGAAAAGGTACCCACATCTGGAACTGAGCAGAGAAAAACGGGGCTCCTCTTGAGTCATGACGGGACCCTCGGGGTTCCTCTCGAGTGGGGACGGGTGGATCTGGGAACTCCTGGGTCACAGCAAGGGTGTGAAGAAGACTTTTGAGGTCCAAGAGGGATGGGGTGATTACCCCCGAGACGCTGCAGCAGAAAAGGTGCCTCACCCCGCCTGCAGGTGAAAAGTTCCTGGTTTTCCTCAAGTTGCGGCGGTGTCTTTTTGAGGTTTCACAGGGACCCCAGGGGCCCGCCCCTATGGCCTCAGTAGAGGCCAGTCTCCATGCAAGTTGTGAGGGTCCTCTGGGGATTCCTCCTCAGTTGTCCCAGGGTCCTCAGTCCTCATTTGGAGATGAGGCCAGAGCCTGAGCTTCCCTCGCCCATGCTTACATGCATCTTGGGATTCCTCTGGAGCCCCCACAAGGCTGTCAGGCCTCAGCTCGCATGGAGACGTGCACAGCCGCTTTCCTCCCGAGCTGCAGCAGCAGTGTCAGGCTCCCCATCGAGATGACACAGGGATCTGTGGCTTGCCCTCGAGGTATCCCAGGGCTGTCACTCGTGCCAGCGTGGCGTGAGTCGATCCTCGGGGTGACAGTCGAGGCAGTGCAGGGCAGTCAGGTTCATCTGGAGTGGACGAGGCATTTGTGGGTCTTGGGGAATGGTGGCACAATTCATGATGTTCCTCCCAACTCTCCTGTGGCGAACGCCTCCTCTTGGGATGCCAGGGGAGCACCAGGAATCCCTTCCCAATGGACCAGGGAAAGGGACCCTCATCTGGAGCTGAACAGGGGAAAACAGGGCTCCTCTTGACTCGTGGCGGGACACTCGGTGTTCCTCTTGAGTGGAAACGGGTGTGTCAGGGAACTTCGTGGGTCACAGCAAGGGTGTGAAAGAGGCTTTCGAGGCCCAAGTGTGAAGGGGTGATTTCCCTTGAGACGCCGCAGCGGACAACGGCCTCAACCCGCCTGCAGGGGAGAAGCTCATAGTTTTTCTCAAGTTGCGGTGGGGTTCCCTCGAGTTTTGACGTGGACCTCAGGGACCCGCCCCTGTGGCCTCTGGAGGGGCCAGTTTCCGTGGGAGATGAGAGGGGCCTCTGGGGATTCCTCCCCAGTCGGCACCGGGTCCTCAGTCCTCCTCTGGAAATGAGGCCAGAGCCTGAGCTTTCCCTGCCCGTGCTGACATAGGACTTGGGGTTCCCCAGGAGCCCCCATAGTGGAGTCAGGCCTCATGTCGCCTGGAGATGTGCACAGCCACTTTCCTCCGGAGCTGCAGCAGCAGTGTCAGGCTCCCCATCGAGATGACACAGGGATCTGTGGCTTGCCCTCGAGGTATCCCAGGGCTGTCACTCGTGCCAGCATGGTGTGAGTCGATCCTCGGGGTGACAGTCGAGGCAGTGCAGTGCAGTCAGTTTCATCTGGAGTGGACGAGGCATTTGGGAGTCTTGGAGAATGGTGACACGACCCCTGGTGTTCCTCCCAACTTTCCTGGTACGAGCGCCTCCCCTTGGAATGCAAGAGGAGCACCGGGAACTCTTTCCCGATGGAGCAGGGAAAGGGACCCTCGTCTGGAGCTGAGCAGGAAAAAATGGGGCTCCTCCTGAGTCTCGGCAGGACCCTTGGGGTTTCTCTCAAATGGGGACAGGTTGGTCGCGGTACTTCTTGGGTCACAGCAAGGGTGTGAAGGAGCCTTTTGAGGCCCAAAAGGAAAGGGGTGATTTCCCCCGAGATGCCGCAGTAGACAAGGGCCTCACCCTGCCTGCAAGGGAAAAAGAGAAAGTGAAGTCACTCAGTCGTGTGTAACTCTTTGTGACCCCGTGGACTGCAGCCTACCAGGTTTCTCTGTCCATGGGATTCTCTAAGCAATAATACTGGACTGGGTTACTATTTCCTTCTCCAGGGGATCTTCCCAACCCAGGGATTGAACCCGGGTCTCCCAGATTGGAGGCAACACTTCAACCTCTAAGCCGCCAAGGAAAGCTCTTGGTATTTCTCGAGATGCGGTGGTGTCCTCTCGAGTTATGGCAGGGATCACAGGGACTCACCCCTGTGGCCTCAGGAGAGGTCAGTCTCCGTGAGAGTTGCAAGGGGCCTCTGGGGATTCCTTACCAGTCAGTGCCGGGTCCTCAGTCCTCATCTGGAGCTGAGGCCAGAGCCTGAGATTTCCTGGCCCGTGCTGACATGGGTCTTGGGGTTCCCCTGGAGCCCCTACAGGGGAATCAGGCCTCGTCTCATGTGGAGACTTGCACGGCCGCTTCCCTCCCGAGCTGCAGCAGCAGTGTTAAGCTCCCAGTCGAGCAGACACAGGAATCTGTGGCTTTCCTTGAGGTACCCCTGGGCTGTCACATCTGCCAGCATGGCATGAGTCCATCCTCGGTGTGACATTCAAGGCAGTGCAGGGCAGTCAGGTTTATCTGGAGTGGACGAGGCATTTGAGGGTCCTGGGTAATGTTGACACGACCTCTGGTGTTCCTCTCGACTGTCCTAGTGCAAGTGCCTCCTCTTGGGATGTGAGGGGAGCACTGAGAATCCTTTCGAGACGGAGCAGGTAAAGGGACCCTCATCTGGAGCTGAGCAGGGGAAATCGGGGCTCCTCTTGAGTCACGGTGGGACCTTTGGTGTTCCTCACGAGTGGGGACGGATGGGTAGGGGAACTTCGTGGGTCACAGCAAGGGTGTGAAGGAGCCTTTCAGGGTCCAAGACGGAAGGGGTGATTTCCCCCGAGTCACCGCAGTGGACAAGGGCCTCAACACGCCTGCAGGGGAGAAGCTCTTGATTTTTCTCAAGTTGCAGCAGGGTCCTATCGAGTTATGACGGGGACCAGGCTTCTTAAATATTAGTGATTTTTGTTAGAAGGACCAGTAACTAAGCTTAACGTTTGTGGAAATTTAAACCCCGCCATTTTCTGAAACATCTGATCACGATTGTTCTCAATTCCTAACTTTAAACTATTCAGCTCAGGAAGATCTAATGGACACCCCATTAGAAAATTTTGACATGGAAACATTTACAGATGGCAGCTGTTTGGTTCGGGATGGAAAGTGTAAAGCAGGTTATGCCATGGTGACTGCTGAACAGGTTTTGGAAACAAAATCTCTCCACCAGGGAACCAGTGCTCAGTTAGCAGATCTTGTGGCTCTGACCTGAGCTCTACTGCTGCTAACTCACTTCAGTCATTTCCGACTCTGTGTAACCCCATAGACAGCAGCCTACCAGGCTCCCCTGTCCCTGGGATTCTCCAGGCAAGAACACTAGAGTGGGTTGCCATTTTCTTCTCCAAAGCACGAAAGTGAAAAGTGAAAGGGAAGTCGCTCAGTTGTGTCCCACTCGTCGCAACCCCATGGACCGCAGCCTACAATGCTCCTTTGTCCATGGGATTTTCCAGGCAAGAGTACTGGAGTGGGGTGTCATCGTCTTCTCTGGACCTGAGCTCTAGAGTTAAGCAAAGGGCAGCAGGTAAATATCTACACTGATTCTAAGAATGCTTATTTGACTTTACATGCTCATGCTGCAATATGGAAAGAAAGACAGCTTAAAACAGCAACAGGAAAATCTATTAAGCATCTCAGAGAGATAAAGAGATTTTTACTGCTATATATTGTCCTAAAGAAAGAGCTGTTATGCACTGCCAAGTGCAGAGCAGGGATGGGAGTAAAGTAGCCAAAGGTAATCAGCTGGCTGACTGTCAAGCCAGAAAAGCGGTACTTTACCAAACCCCTTCACTGTAGATGCCTTTGATCTGGACAGGTCCTGTGGAACAGGAAAAAAAAAAAAAGAATTAGAAAGATATGAAAAAAGAGGAGCAATTATTATGGATAAAGGATGGTTACAGTCCAAGGATGGAAGATTAATAATTCCTGAAAATGCTCAATGGAAAATTCTTAAGGGTTTACATCAGAGTTTTCATTTGGGTGCAGAGAGTACTTACCAAATGGCTTCTCGTTTGCTTGAAGGTAAAAGCGTAATGAAAACTTTAAAGAATATTATCAAAAGGTGTGAGGTTTGTCAGAAAAAAAACCCAAAGACTGAAAAGCTAGCAAAATCTGGATTACAACAAAGTGGGAAGTACCCTGGAGAGGACTGGGAAATTGATTTTACTCATATGCCAAAAGCTAATGGTTACAAGTTTGGGTAGATACTTTTACTAGATGGATTGCAGCTTTTCCCTGTTGTAGAGAAAAGGCTAAGGAGGTTATAAAGATTTTAATCCATGAATTTATCCCCAGGTTTGGGCTGCCACAGAGCCTTCAGAGTGACAATGACTCCGCCTTTAAAGCTGCTGTAACTCAGGGAGTATCTAAAGCTCTAGTTACAGAATATCACTTACACTGTTCCTGGAGACCCCAATCCTCAGGAATGGTTGAAAAAGCTAATAACATTGTCAAAAGACATCTGTACAATTTAACTCAAGAGACACAGGACAATTGGATTAAAGTCCTACCCATAGCTTTAAGGGCTCAAACTGCTGCCAGAAAGGAGGGACTGTCCCCCTTTGAATGTATTTATGGAAGGCCTTTCTTATGCACAGACATTGTTATAGACTCTGAAGCCTTGAAATTAACTAGTTATGTAACTCAGCTCTCAGCTTTTCAACAGGCATTAACAGAACTCCAGGAGACGACTCCTGACCCCGCCTCTGAGTCAAGCAAGCCTCTATTTGAGCCAGGAACTGAGGTCCTCATAAAAACTTTGGGATCTGGGGACCCATCCCTCGAGCCCCTCTGAGAAGGCCCTTACCAGGTTATTCTTTCTTCTCCCACAGCTGTCAAAGTGCCAGGAATTGATTCGTGGGTACATCACACTCGAGTTAAGAGGTGGCACCCTGACCAAAACTAAGTGACATCTTTTTATGTCTTTACTTTCTATGCTCTGACTTTGTACTTTTCAGATGGGCCTGATAACCTATGTGAGCCTACTTCTGCTGACTCCAAATACCCTGAGTTTGCTGTTCAATCCTCAAGACAATGCCTTCCTGTCCCAGGCTCACTGCTACGCTGCATTCCACAATCGGTCTAACTGCTGGGTCTGTGGAGCACTCCCCTCTTCATCAGTTGAAGGCTTCCCATTGTGGACATCTCCACTTCAAGGAAAGAACTTTCTCCAAGTCTGTGAATACCTTCAACAACAATCACATGCAATGCCTCTTCTACTGATGACATCTACCAACTCTAAATTGGACTGGTACAACACTTTGTACTTTAACTACGGACATAATGTGACTTTTAATTTTGATTTTAACTTGCTTTTGCTGTCTGCTCTCTGCATCTGTAACTGTATAACTGGATTTGTTTCTAGCCACATGAAAGCTTTCAGGTTACAAATGGTTGCTCAAACTCCTGCTACTGCTGCAGCTTCCTCCAACTACTGTTTGGGGCCCCTGGATCAGATATCCTCAATATGAGGATTAGGAGAGTATGTTGCCTCACCAATTTAGGGACAACACCCCTTCTTAGCTCAGAAGCAGTTATGGAAAGAAAACGATGCCCCTATTCCCTAGGCAACATAATTCTCCTAAAAGAAAAGAGGGGAATGAGAAGATAACAGGCAAGATGGCAAAGGGTCTCCAAACGGAGGAAATAGCCTGCAAGTGTGAAACATTTTTATCTCTCTCAAACAGCAGGAGGAAACAAACTACCAATATTCCTTTTCTTCCTATATAAATTTAAAAGGAGATTTATCTTAAAATTCTGTATTGCCATGACACTTGGCTTCACCTGAAGTTCAGTTCAGTCGCTCAGTCTTGTCCGATGTTGTGATCCCATGAATTGCAGCATGCCAGGCCTCCCTGTTCATCACCAACTCCCAGAGTTCACTCAGACTCATGTCCATCGAGTCAC
>SJYC01103307.1:0-22426 GCA_006408675.1 Madoqua kirkii
TTGATCTATATTTCTGTCTTTGTGCCAGTACCATACTGTCTTAATGACTGTGGCTTTGTAGTAAAGCCTGAAGTCAGGCAAGTTGATTCCTCCAGTTCCATTCTTCTTTCTCAAGATTGCTTTTGCTACTCATGGTTTTTTGTATTTCCATACAAATCTTGAGATTATTTGTTTTAGTTCTGTGACACAGTTCTAATGAGATGGATGAAACTGGAGCTGATTATACAGAGTGAAGTAAGCCAGAAAGAAAAACACCAATACAGTATACTGATACATATATATGGAATTTAGAAGGATAGTGATGATGACCCTGTAAGTGAGACAATATAAGAGGCACAGAGGTATAGAACGGACTTTGGCTTCTGAGGGAGAGGGAGAGGGTGGGACGGTCTGGGAGAATGGCAATGAAACATGTATACAATCATATAAGAAATGAAGCGCCAGTCTATGTTCAAAACAGGATACAGGATGCTTGGGGCTGGTGTACGGGATGATCCCGGGAAATGAGAGGGGAGAGGGAGGTGGGAAGGGGCTTCGGCTTTGGGAGATCCTGTACACCTGTGGCTGATTCATGTCAATGTATGGCAAAACCAATACAGTGCTGTAAAATAGAATAAAGTATTAAATAAAAATAAATAAATAAAAGAAAAAAAACTGAGAAAACTCTCAATTAAAAAAATAAGAAAGAAAGAAAATAAAATAAATAATACCTGAAACTGCTGATGAAATGCTAGGTTCCTATGAAAACACTTAGTTTGATACCTTAGTTTGGGTCCTGTACACAAGGGAGCCAAAAGTGAAAGGGTGAAGAGCATAGATCATAGATCTGAAGTACAGTCTGTATGAGTTTGTGTCCCTTCTTAATTTTGTGCCTATGGGCAAGTTACTAAAACTTTCTTGGTTTTCAGAACTACAGAATGGGGATTTAAAAGTATCACATTCATAACAGGTTGTGATCATTAAATAAAAAGCTCTATTTAATAAGAAATCCATGGCCCATAAGTTTGGGTTGACTACTACTAACACTACTATTATTATCTATGATGTGGGATCCTACTTTTATACTGTTTAACAGTTCACTTGAGACTTGTTATCTTCAACTTCATCATCTCCCATTTAAAAAGACAGTATTAGCATGTAGGTTTCACGAGGGAAGTTGCTTTTGTTCAACTTTGTTTACTGTTTTGGAACCAAGACTAAATAGTACCAAGTACAATACAGGTCTTAGTAAATATTTCTGAATAAATGTACACAATTTTAGCGCTTTATAATGAAAGATGAGAATACAATTGGATCAATACGCTTCTCTGTCCTTTTGTCTTTCAGTTAAGAGAAACAGAAGGGTTTATTACTTATAATCACAGCTAGTTAAAAGGTGGATTTATACTGTTAGATAAAATGGATGCTTGTGCTAATATAGAATATAAAAATGAGGAAACAGAAATGCTGTTTTAATTGTTTGAACAAAGACTAATAAATCAGTTTGGTTGAAAATGTCTTAATATGGAACATGCCACTTTGCCTTATACAGCCTCGGGAGATCATATGTATAAATGATGAAGATGTGGAGATAATTCTAATGGGTAAAAACAAATCACTAGAGCTTCTGTTATTATGGGTATTTAGCAGTTTCCAAAGGAGCCATTCTGTACTTTATTGTCATGCTAATACCAACGATAAATGTTTTTAATCTTAATGAATAGAGTATTTATACTGACATTCTTTCCATTTTCCCACTATTTTCCAAGGAAAAATACTTACCATGTTGGAATAAGTCAGAAGAATAAAATGGCATGGTGTAAAATTTCAGTGATGTGGATTGATACATATTGTTGAGAGAGTCATTTCCTAGGCAGGTTGATAAGAAGTCCAGGGGTCCCCAAGGAGAGAAGGGTCTGAAATTCTCAAGGAGGAGGAAAGGACAAACGTTTTTTCTCTACATTCCTTAGGATTATGTAACAACAATGTATTCTGCCTGAGGACAGTCTCTGGAGTAAACCTTCTGGCTAATTCTGTTATCTTAAAATGTAAATTATGGGAGTAGGTCTGGTGAGGTCTTTACAACCTCCAGACCTTCTTTAGATTAGTTGGAGAATACATAAACTCATTGCTAAGACTAGCAGGGGGGTACTCTTTCTACCCCCTTCTGATGCCTATGTCAGAAGCTTTCTCTATCTCCTTTACACTTTAATAAACTTTATTACACAAAAGCTCTAAGCGATTCAAGCCTCGTCTTTTTTGTAGAGATAAAGATTTTTTTTACTTAATTTTATTGGAGTATATAGCTGCTTTATAGTGCTGTTAGCTGCTGCACAACAAAGTGAATCAGTTATAGTGTACATATATCCCCTCTTTTGTAGGTTTCCTCCCTATTTAGGTCACCACAGAGCACTGGGTAGAGCTCCCTGTGCTATACAGTAGATTCTCATGATCTATTATATACATAGTAATGTCTACATATCAATCTTGTTCATGACTCTTTTAAATGGAAAAAAAAAATCTTCTCTTATTCAGAACTGAGTAACAGATCTCTCATAGGTATGTCTCTGTGCTATGTTTCACACAATGGGAAAAAATGACAACTACAATTGGCTAAAAAAAAAAAATCTTGAAAAGCTTTTTTCTTTTCTTCCCTGGTATATCAAAATTCATCTAGACAATAGGTATAGGACTATTACCAAGATACAGACTAACAAATTGCCTTCAGTTATCAGATTTGTTTTCCTTTCTCTTTGGATTGTTTAAGGAACCAAGTAACCATTTCGGTGAAGAAAATTCATTGGAGGAAGATGAAATTATAAAGAAGGACCAATATTCCAGGTGGCAAAGAAATTCAGTCATGTAAATCTCATTAAAATACATCACCATCATGGAATCAGTCACGTGAGAGCCCTAGTACACTTTGAAGAAAGGTCCTATGCTTGACAGATGTTCCTTTTCCCTTTTGATGTGTCTCCTACCTTAAGTCATCATCACTTAAATAATACCCCAAATTCATCATTTTTTCCAGATGCTCTCAGTTGAAACCTAAATATTAACTGAAGAGACAAAGAGAACATACACAAAAATTTTCAAATAAAAATGATGCTATTTAATAATCAGCTAGATTTAAAAAACGAGATAATTTATGAAAACGGAATAACAGAACTCTGGAGAGAAATTTCATCTGTACTCCATCATCTGTTACAGTAAAGATGATTCTAAATTGTGAAGTGTGGGACTCAGAGACAGGATCATATCCACAGAGTATTTTCCCTTTGGCAATTTAGTAAGAGAATAAAGGAAAGGTAGGCCAGATAAACACTCATGAAATAAATTCAAAAACAAATTCACAGTTATCTCTGCCTTTTATTAGGGATTCATAAATCTGATGATTATGAATTCTCACTATTTCTTCAGTGGTTTTTTCTCTAAGGCAATGGATCTAATCATGGATGCACATTAGAATTTCTAAAGAAGCTTTAAAAAATTACTAGCATCCTGGCCTCAATGTTGTAGATCCTGATTTAATTGGTTTGAACTGGAGCCAGGCCTTGGTTCTTTTACAGAGTGCCCGGGGTCCTATGCATGTACAGCATGGGATGAGAAACATTAGTTGACATATCGGCATCTTTTATTCTCTCCACTTGTCACCTAACATCTGTAGTTAAAACTAACTACACATACCCTTTTGTGGAAAAACAATTCTTAAAAGGTCACGGATAGATGTTTAACCCTTCCAATACCGCCTAATATACTATGGGTAGGTAGCTCTCAGGCTTCCCTGGTGACTCAGTGGTACAGAATCTGCCTGCCAGTGCAGGAGATGTGGGTTCTAACTGTGGGTCTGGAGATACCCTGGAGAAGGAAACGGCAACCCACCCCAATAATCTAGCTTGCAAAATCCTATGACAGAGGAGCCTGGTGGGATATCATACATGGGGTTGCAAAGAGACAAAACTTAGCAAGAGAACAAGAGGTAGCTTTCACATCTGTCCATGACCTATTATTATGCAGCTCGTTAGGTCTGTCCAAGGCACTCCTGCCTACTAATTTTCTTCCAGAGTCCCTGCCCTTTCCACTTCCTCCCCACTGTACCCTCAAGATGTGCCTCAAATTCCATAGTCCCTCCATCTGGATTTGCTCTCTTGACCATGAGCTATACCGCTGGATAACATGCTGTGTTTCCATCATCTCAGTCTTTTTTTTTTTTTAAATCCTACATTGGAGTCAACTGCTTGTATAATTATGCTTTGAGGCCTAAAACTTTTGATGTGAGGAGGTATGGTTTTTCAGTTCCCCTTCAAGAAATGATACATCATAAAGAGGTGAGAATTTCAAGCACCTTAGGAGGTCACTAGAAAAAGAATTTAAGCATGCTGCAGCACTTCTCAAAATTGATTCTCCAGAAATCTAGTCCTTTGAAACTTTCTGGAGAGATTTTTAAGTGTGACAAATTTGTTAAAGGTTGCATTCTATGCTTTACAAAATTAACTGATCTTACAACCCATGCTTCCCCATAAAACTCCTATCACATGGTATATAAAATTGTCCATCAGTGAAGTCTCCTTTAGGGGCAGGGGCTCCATCTGGAGGAGGTGGAGATGAATTGAATGCATACAATGCCACCCAGAGTTCATGCATGAAAAAGCAACACCCGTAATGAAGAAGCATAATATACTAAAGCTAACATTTATTAAATAATTTATATATTATCCTATCACTTCAATTAAATCACTAAGTCATGCCCAACTCTTTGTTACCCCATGGACTGCAGCATGCCAGCTTCCCAGTCCATCACCAACTCCCGGAGCTTACTCAAACTCATGTCCATCGCATTGGTGATGCCATCCAATGATCTCATCCTCAGTAGTACCCGTCTCCTTCCATCTTCAATCTTTCTCAGCATTAGAGTCTTTTCCAATGAGTCGGTCTGCTGCTACTGCTGCTAAGTCGCGTCAGTAGTGTCCGACTCTTTGTGACCCCATAGACGGCAGCCCACTAGGCTCCCCCGTCTCTGGGATTCTCCTGGCAAGAATACTGGAGTGGGTTGCCATTTCCTTCTCCAATGTATGAAAGTGAAAAGTGAAAGTGAAGCTGCTCAGTCGTGTCCGACTCTTCGCGACCCCATGGACTGTAGCCCACCAGGCTCCTCCGTCCATGGGATTCTCCAGGCAAGAGTACTGGAGTGGGTTGCCATTGCTTTCTCAGTCTTCACATCAGGTGGTCAAAGTACTGTAGTTTCAGCTTCAGCACCAGTCTTTACAAAGAATATTCACGACTGATTTCCTTTAGGATTGACTAGTTGTATCTCCTTGCAGTCCAAAGGACTCTCAAGAGTCTTCTCCAACACCACAGTTCAAAAGCATCAGTTCTTCGGTGCTCAGCTTTCTTTCTAGTCTAACTTTCACATTCATAAATGACTACTGGAAAAATTATAGCTTTGAGTAGATGGACCTTTGTTGGCAAAGTAATGTATCTGCTTTTCAATAAGCTGTCTACGTTGGTCATAGGTTTTTTTCCAAGGAACAAGCATCTTTCAGTTTCATGGCTGCAATCACAATCTGCAGTGATTTTGGAGCCCCCCAAAATAAAGTCTATTATTGTTTCCGTTGCTTCCCCGTGTATTTACCATGAAGTGATGCGACTGGATTTCATGATTTTAGTTTTCTGAATGTTGAGTTTTAAGCCAACTTCTTCACTCTCTTGTTTCACTTTCATCAAGAGGCTTTTTAGTTCTCCTTTGCTTTCTGCCATAAGGGTGGTGTCATCTGCATATCTGAAGTTGTTGATATTTCTCCCAGCAATCTTGATTCCAGCTTGTGCTTCATCCAGACTGGCATTTCACATGATGTACTATGCATATAAGCAGGGTGACAATACACAGCCTTGACATATTCCTTTCCTGATTTGGAACCAGTCTGTTATTTCATGTCCAGTTCTAACTGTTGCTTCTTGACCTGTATACAGATTTCTCAGAAGGCAGGTCAGGTGGTCTGGTGTTCCCATCTCTTTAAGAATTTTCCACAGTTTGTTGCAATCCACACAGTCAAAGGCTTTGGTGCAGTCAATAAAGTGAAAGTAGATATTATCCTATACTATCTCATGTTTTTTATGTATATTGTCATATATGTCACTGTGTTAGGTACATTTATAAATGAAACAGATAGTAAATAATTCCGTTAAACATCCCACTGCATCAAATTCTCATTCAGTCATAAAGTGGGAATATTTATAATCTTCACTCTATAGAAAGAGAAACTTTGACTCAGAGAGATTAGGTCATAAATATAAAATAATTCAATGAAGATCTCAAGAATCCAAAAATTAAAATCTTATCCAGAATGATTCCTAATACCATACACAAAGATAAACTCAAAATGAATTAAAGACCTAAATGTAAGACCAGAACTTATAAAACTCGTATAGGAAAACATAGGCAGAGTACTCTTTGACATAAATCACAGTGAGATTCTCTTGACCTACTTTTCAGAGCAATGGAAGTAAAAACAAAAATAAACAAGTGGGACCTAACTAAACTTAAAAGCTTTAGCACCACAAAGGAAACTATGAACAAGGTGAAAAGACAGCCCTCGGAATGGGAGAAAATAACAGCAAATGAAATAACTGACAAAGAATTAATCACCAAAATATATAAGCATCTCATGCAGCTCAATACCAGAAAAACAGCCAAATCAAAAAGTGGGCAGAAGACCTAAACAGACATTTCTCGAAAGACATATAGATGGCTAATAAACACTTGATAATCACAGTGAGATTCTCTTGACCTACTTTTCAGAGCAATGGAAGTAAAAACAAAAATAAACAAGTGGGACCTAACTAAACTTAAAAGCTTTAGCACCACAAAGGAAACTATGAACAAGGTGAAAAGACAGCCCTCGGAATGGGAGAAAATAACAGCAAATGAAATAACTGACAAAGAATTAATCACCAAAATATATAAGCATCTCATGCAGCTCAATACCAGAAAAACAGCCAAATCAAAAAGTGGGCAGAAGACCTAAACAGACATTTCTCGAAAGACATATAGATGGCTAATAAACACTTGAAAAAGATGCTCAACATCACTTATTATTAGAGAAATGCAAATCAAAACTACAGTGAGGTATACTTCACACCAATCAGAATGGCCATCATCAGAAAATTTGCAAACAATAAAAGATGGAGAGGGTGTGGATAAAAGAGTACCCACTTGCACTGTTGGCAGGAATGAAAATTGATACAGTCACTATGGAGAACAGTATGGAGATTCCTTTGGAAATGTTTTCCTTTAGAAAACTAGCATATGACGCAACAATCCCATCACTGAGCATATACTCGAGGAAACCATAATTGAAAAAGGCATATGTATCCCAATGTTTACTGCAGCACTATTTACAATAGCCAGGACATGGGAGATGTATACACACACACACACACACACACACACACACACATATAGAATGGAATATTACTCATAAGAAGGAAAGCATTTGAGTCTGTTCTAATGAGGTAGATGAAGCTAGAGCCTATTATACAGAGTGAGGTAAATCAGAAAGAGTAAACAAATATCATATATTAACATGCATATATGAAATTTAGAAAGATGGTATTGATGCACCTGTTTGCAGAGCAGAAAATGAGACACAGACAGAGAGAACAGACTTGTGGACACAGTGGAGGAAGGAGAGGGTGGGATGGACTGAGATGTAGCATTGAAACATATGCATTACTGTATGTAAAGTTAGATAGCCAGCTGGAATTTGCTTCAGTGAGAATATGATTCAGGGAGCTCAAACTAGTGCTCTGCCACAACCCAGGGTGGAGGGATGGCACGGGAGGTGGGAAGGAGGGGACATATGTATACCTATGGCTGATTCATGCTGATGTATGGCAGAAACCAACACAATATTATATAGCGATTATCCTCCAATTAAAAATAAATAAATTGAATTTTTAAAATATCCTGTCCAATTTAAGGTACATTTCTTAACTATTTTATGCTAGAGCACCTCCTGTGGTGCTGTGGTACAGGTATGCCAGTACAGGGAAAAAGCTGCCGTTACGAAATGGTGAGTTCCGTCACCCAGTCACATAGCACCCTGGATCACTTTCCTTATCAACATAAGCAGTTTATCTTCTCTTAAATATTTTATATATTTTATTCTCATTTGACCCATAAGTGGGCTTCTCTGGTGGCTCAGATAATAAAGAATCTGCCTGCAATGCAGGAAACCTGAGTTTGATCTCTGGGTTTGGAAGATCCCCTGGAGGAGGGCATGACAAGCCCCTCCAGTATTCTTGACTGGAGAATGCCCGTGGACAGAGGAGCCTGGTGGGATGTGGTCCATATGGTCACAAAGAGTCAGACACAATTAAGCAACTAAGCACTGAGGCACTGTACCAGAAACACATTATTGACAACAAAAAATAAATGTTTCAAATAAGTAAGGCAATTGCACTATGCTTGTTATAGGTAGCCATGAAAGTTAATTCTAAGTTTTTTACCTGGCAATGAAAAAGGGGAAGCACAATTCATTGCATGATCAATCATATCTAAAATATAAAATTACAGTGAATTGATACAAGCAAAACTTTTTTCTTAATCCTGAGATTTTTATTTCCCAAGGAATTCATAATGAGCCTGTGATATTCTCACTGTAGATTATTCTATGTTTCCCTGGCTTGCATTTTATCAAGTTCTTCAACACAGACCAATTGCTGTGTACCAGAGCATGATTCAGCAAATGAATGATCAGCCCGCTGTGTGCTGTTGGAGGGGCAGGTGAGAAGGAGGGTGCAGAAGTAACACCTTGTCTTTAAGATGAGAAGCTGTCTGCTGGTCTCTGCCAAATTCAAGGATGAATTATCTTAGAGCATAAGGGAATGGATGGACTATGATACAGTCAAGCAATTCTTCATAAATATTGTTTTTTCAATCCAATGAAGCCTTTGATAGTTACTGAGCAGCAGGGAGTTCCAGCTTCTATCCCCAGTGTACACCTGGAAAATCTATTATCCAACAAATAGAATCTGATCATCAAGCATCTGTCTTCCTGGACATTTCTTTGAGGTCTCTTTTAATTCTCCCTGACTTATCCTTTCTGTATTATATAATGGAGAAGCAGCTTTAAAAATACCTTTTCCAGTAATTTTTGCTGAGAAAACTAAACAGCTCCAAAACATTAGCAGCCTCTATCTGCCATCTCAAGGTAGTTTTCTATAGTCTTCCTCTTTTGTTCTTGTTTGCTCTTTTGCCAGAAAGTGGAAAGGGGTTAGATGATAATGAGGGAGGTTGTGGTACAGTCATTAATCACCCTTCCTGAACTCCCCAAGAGCCCCCATCCACTTCAAATTCAGAAACAGTTCTGACCTCTTCTTTGGTCATTCACCACATGGGGTAATCTGAACCGCATGGTACAAACAAAGAAATTTATTGTTGTTTAGTTGCTAGGTCATGTCTGACTCTTTTGTGATCCCACGGACTATAGCCGGATGGGTTCTTCTGTACATGGGATTTCCTAGACAAGAATACTGGAGTGGGTTGTCATTTCCTTCTCAAGGGGATCTTTTCAACCAAGGGATTCAACCCGAGTCTCCTGCATTGGCAGGCGTATTCTTTACCATTGAGCAACGAGGTAAGATCTCAAACAAAGGAAACATTGTAAATTCCTTTGGGAAATTTTTGTGACCACATATTTTAGCATATGGCTATAATCTTGTACTTGGCACAAGCAGCAAGAGGAGAATCATCTTCCTCATGAGCCCTTTAAACTTATTTCTGGCTCAAATTAGTCACTGAAATGAAGGAATTATATGATTTAGATAGCTAATTGCTGAGTTAAAATGGAAAAGTTTCCATCATCCATCATTCAAGTCTTCTGAGTTTTGTCTAAAAAAGTAAGCTGTGAAAATTCAAGAAACTACAATATTTGCTTTCTATTTGCTTTATTGGTTATCTATGCAATGGGTATTTGTGTTTCCTTTCAACCAGGGCCTATAACTGCGAGGATAGTGGTAGGATGGAGGAGTAGAGATAATTAATTGATGATATTCACCTTTCTTGTTTTCTCCTAGAAATTATGAAATTGACTAGCTTTCTTTTACAGGGACACACAGCCAGGAACAAAACTATCTAATTTCACAATTTCTGTAGTTAAAAAGATAAACAAGTTTTCTGGCTCTCAATCCTCTTCCATCAAACACTAAGAAGTTGGGTGAGGTCAGGTCTGCATGTTAATTGAACCCTTTGTCTATGAAATTCTTGCCATTGATGCTTCAGAGAACATTAATGAAGAAGATGGAACAGGCTCTATCTTCAGAAAGCATCAGGTTTCTTAATAAAATTTATTTTTAGAGAACTCCAATCTTGTGTAGGAGTGACAGTGAATGAACAGGGCAGAGGAGAAGGGATGAGCAAGGGTTGGTCAAAATTGGGGGGGGGGTGGGAATTGTCTGCCGATGGTGATAGTGTTGATGACAAAGAGACCCATATTGTATGAGCCTGTGGATGGATTGAAGGAAATAATCCCTATGGAAGAAATAATTCTTATTTCTAGGGAGGTCAAGAGGTCTTCTACTTGTGAGATAATTTGCTTCAATGTTGAAATCCCTAAGAATGATGGCAGGCTTGTGTGGAAACGAAATATTTATCAGGTGAATGAAGGAGATGACACCGTAAACAACAAGGAATAACACTAGTAAAATCTGGTGACATGTTCCAAAGATTAGAATTTGTGAAAATGGGAGAAGGAGAATTTATTTCAATGTGAAAACTGGGAACATACAACCCCTTATGCTTACAACCGTAAGGTGCATGAAGTGAGTGTGGGAGGGAACCAAAACCAAGGGAAGCCAGGACCTCAGGAGATGGTCCCATTAGTTAGAAGAGAGATTTTGAGGGATGAATTTAAGGATGTAGAGAAGTCTATTGACTTCCATAGGGCATAGTATCAATAAGCATTTGGGAAAAGAGCTGAGAATAGGATATGAGGCTTAATAGAATATGTTTGTAGCCATATGGAAATAGATGTCTGTTGAAGATAGATGTCTGTTGATCAGTCCTAGAGGACTGAAGATCTAGGAAGCTTGGGCTTTGCACAAAGACGGGGTGAAAGGAGATGTTGGTTATTAATAATGTAAGGGACCTTAGACCTCAACATTTAGTAAAAATAAGAAAAGATTTCATTCTGACTCGGATTTAACCTTCTAGACTAAAGGTGTTGTGTGCACAGCCATTTCAATCATGTCTAACTCTCTGAGGCCCCATGGACTGTAGCCTGCCAGGCTTTTATGTCCATGGGATTCTTTAGGCAAGAATACTGGAGTGGTGGCCATTTCCTCCTCCAGGAGATCTTCCCAGATCAGGGATCAAAGCCAGGTCTCCTGCATCACAGGCAGATTCTTTATCACTGCACCACCTGGGAAGATGCTTCACTAAAGGTGTTTGGAGATCGCAAAAGTACTACAAACAACAACATGTGGTGGGTAGGGCAAGCAACAGCCAGTGTGGAAACTGTGTTCTGCCCAGCCACTGTAACCAAGGGCACAGTTGTTCTTGGGAAATTTACTAAAGATTCATTTATTTTCACAACTGGTTGACACACAGGTACTTTACGAAAATAGTACCATCACAACCACCAATAGTAAAATCATTAACTACTATGTATTAAGCAATTGGCACATGTCAGGTACTTTGTATACATGTTTTATGAATCCTCAATAGCCCCTGATGTTAGATGCTATACTCTTAATGTGCAGTGAGGTAATTGTGCACTTCCCTGGTGGCTCAGATGGTAAGCTTCTGCCTGCAATGCAGGAGACCCGGGTTCAGTCCCTGGGTCAGGAAGATCCCCTGGAGAAGGAAATGGAAGCCCACTCAAGTACTCTTGACTGGAAAATCCCATGGATAGAGGAACCTGGTAGGCTACAGTCCATGGGGTTGCAAAGAGCTGGACACGACTGAGCCATGTCACTTTCAATTGTAGTTCTGTGAGGTCAAGGGCACTGAAACAGGAAACCAGAAATCTAGTGGATGTTTTTTCTGGCTTCAAGAACAAATGATCTTTCCAACCTTTCAAAACTGGTTTCTAACTTACTGCCAAAATAAAATGAAATTTATTTGTCACTTTGTGAATGGCTCTCAGAAAGATTCACAGAATCTGGTGGTTCTCGAAGTGTCGCCCCTGAACCAGGAGTATCAGCATCACTCATGAACTTGTTAGAAAGTCAAATTCTCTGTTTGTCCCAGACCTACTGAATCAGAAAATCTTAGAAATGGACTCAAAATCAATGTGTAACAAGTCCTCTGATGTACATTAACTTTTAAGAATCACTGCTTAGTCATACATCTTTGTGGAATGAACAGGACATAAAATTAATATCACCCTTTCCTTTTTTGTATATGAACAGGATTTGAACAATTGCTGAGTATAGTAACAGCATGATTTCCTCCTGCAGTTCTAAATTTGAACATTATAGTAAAATCTTATGAGAGTGGAAAATGACCTCTCAAATTTTTTCATAGTTGTTTTAGAGGTACCCCAAGCTTCAAAATTCTATCCAACCAGGGGTCAGGTCTTAAAGAATCACAGGTCGGCTTCATCTTTTGCAACTCTGTCAGATATTTCTTATGATATTTCATCCATTCTTTGACCTCTATTTTCAAGTTATTTTCTCTTTTATCCCTCCACAGACTTAGATCTGTTTCTAGGTTTCGTTTTGCCTAAAGGAAAGGTGTATCCAAAGCTACAATTTATTTCAGCAAGAGGCCTCAGGAAATCTTAGCAGAAAAAGGTCAGCATGTCATTACTTACTATGAGATATTGTGTGCTGTGATATGTAAGTTTGGGCACTAAGTTGATAAGCACTGATATTGCTGGCAAACACTCTAGCAAATAGCAGCGAACAAATTTATTCTGTGAAATAACTTCACTGAAATAGGACTTTAAAGGCTCTGACCTGATAACCAAACATTCTTAAAAAATGACATCACACCTAGTATAGAGTAAACGGTCATAGACTGTGATATGAATGAATGAATGTATAAAGACATTTCAAGAATCAAGAATTCTGATTACATTCTGAGAAAATAAAGCATGAGTGTAATACATCCTATGATAGCCAGGTCTATCTGGAAATATAAATAGTGTTTTGGAATAGCAAATACATTAAAAAGGTGATCAATAACTAAAAATTATTTTTTCTAAGATATATATAAGTATATATATACAAATGTTTATGTCTGTTGCTGATAACCACTCAGAACACATGCTTAGAAAAAATTATTTTCCCTTGTAGATAGAGGTATTGAGAATTGTGATGAGCTACTGCATTCTGGGATATCAATTTCTTACTAATATCCCCAAAAGTACAGAGGTTATGCACATATAGATACATAGTATATTTTGAAGAATAATTATTTTGATTTAACAAAAATTAACTAGAATAGTTTGAATACACAAATAACTCATGACAATAACTTTTTATCTTTACTGGGGTCCCTCTGAGACCATAGTTTTCACCTATAAACTGGAAAAATAATGTGATAGCTGCATATAGAAGGTACCAGTTTCAAATTCAGTTTGGAGTTGCTTATAGATAAAAACCATATTGGAGTATTTATAAAAAAAATTTCAATTAATTTTTTGAATTAAAAAAATAAGCTTATGGTATTCATCTGAGACTTTAAATGTCTACAAAGCCCTAAATTTGGACATAACATCCTTCTTCCACGTGTCACAGTGTACAAAATACCTTTTGTGTGAGCTCTGGGTTCTGACTTTCATTTAGAAAGGAAGGCAGGTAACTATCATTACATTGAGAGTGAACTTAGTAATCAGTATGATGATAGACATTCTCCATTTTATATCTCATTTATTATTACAGGTGAGATGCTAAGGAAGTAGCATATTTAGAATTACACTGTTAATAGTAAGTACTAAGCAAATACTGTTTATTACTTCTTCATAACTTTTCATGTGGAAAAATGGACAAATTCTTTAGGAAAAAGAGAATCAAGCACTGTGGAACTAAACAGTATTATTATACATCACTCTGAGCAGGCTCCAAAAACCTTGAGGAACTAGGAGTTGCTAAGAACAGTAATAATACTTTGAATGAAACTGATAATAACTTTTGAGTATTTACTGTACTCTCATCACTATCTAAATATTTATCTTCATTTAGTAGCCATATAAAATGGAGAGTATAGCTGTTAAGCCCACCTTATGGATAACAGATTAAAATCTCATAAAGGATTAATAACTGTCACAAGGCAGAGCCAATAAGTGGAGTTCCAGCTACAACTCCAGTCAGTCTGACTATGAGTCTGTACTTGGACATCTAGTCCTGAGGCTCTTTAATTATACAATGTGGGAATATATTGATGATGTTGGACTTAGACCATTGTTAGAGCATATTTCTTTCTTTTACCCTTAAAAATTGGGAGAATCTTAATTCTTACTCTTTAATAAAGATTTTCCTCTTATTAAAGATGTGGTATTTCTAAATTACATCCACTTTCTAAAGAACAGGAAGGTAAATTTATCCTGCTTTATAAACATTAATGCAGCTGTGCACTAATATAAAATAAACAAGGGTATCCAATAGACACACGTGGGCACCTTGTATCCAACAGACACATGTGTGTAGTTTATATCTAATAGACGTACATCCACATCTTAGGCTGACTGTTTTGTACTTGGTTTAACAAAAGATAATTTCCACAATTATAGATATAGGTATAAATTCATTATTTGGGGCCTTGTCTCTAAGTATTTCCTAAAAGAGTAGTTTGTCTATAACATGGGTTTATTGAAAAAAAAATGGATGGTTGGAAAGAAGATGGAAAAAGTACAGAAAAGGAGGCAAATTGAAAAATGAAATTGAAAGCATACAAATTTAGTTATTGAAATGTAACTGCTTTAAAGGATTATGCTTGAAACCAAGGTAAGTAGAATTCCTGTGGGAAACCAGTTGCTAAGTCTCATTTAGGCAACATAACCAGTCCTATTGAATAGGACTATAGGATTGCTGACTTGCCTCAAGAGAGAACATGGTCTCACCTGTGACCAACTTTCTGATCTTTGAATTTCTTACTTGATATGATATGTTTTTCAATTGGAATTTTGTTCCATCATGTAATAAAATATTTAAGTCTCACTGGAATTCTGGCTAACCTCAGGGACACATAGGCAATTACAGAATCCTTTTGAAATAATAATTGCTAACAATTTACTCAGGTTTTTAGTATCAACCTTGAGCCCTGAATAGATAGCAGTAGATTGATGACTCGTGATTTAATCAGTTGTCCAATTTTCTTTTGCTGCTTCATAACTGGTTTTTGGTAGTCCCTAATGTACTTCTTCTCCTTCATTACTATCAACCTTTATTCAGAACCCTATACAGCTGCTTCTTAAGATATCATCAAAGACTAATTCTCTGGAAACTGAACTTTTATGGTCACATAGCACTGTACAAAGAAAAAAAAAAAAACTTAAGTTCACTAAGTAGTATGACTGAACTTAAGACTAAATTTTATGCAGCTCAACTGGATGAATGAATATTGAATGGAACTTTGTATAGGAAAAAAAATGCATTTATTTTTCAGAAATGATTAGAGCTTGAAAATATCCAGCTTATTTCTAGAAAAGATTTATTATTAAATTTGTGGTCATTCAATTATCAAGTGCACTGCTTCCCTTACTCTATCAATTAAATGCATGTCCATTCTTCAAGACCAGAAGAATCAAATTTTTGGGAAGCCTTCACTGATCACATTAGTCCAAAATGATTTCTCTCCCAGGCAACTCTAGTGTGACTTGCTGAATAATCTTGCTCAGTAGTATTTATATGTTTCTTAACTTTGTTCCATGTATTCAGTCATATTTAATCAATGGAACTGTAAGCTCTTCAATAGCAGAGATCAGACCTTATTTGCTTTTCATACCCCCCTAGGTATTTAGCACCAGTGTCTACCATGGGAATTCTTTGTTGAAGGATTTACTGATGCCAAGTTATTACTCTCATTGATATCCAGACCCTTAAGCAGAGAGAGATAGGACCTCAAAGCAGAAAGCAAAATTTGTCTCAACAGAACTGGACAAACAATTTGAGTGAATTCAGATGCATAAACAGACTGCTTATTACCCAGACTGCTGCAGGCTCCATTGATCTCTTCTTTCTTTGAAGTTCTATGCACTCTTGTCCCTACTACTCAACACATGTACTCATGTGCTCTCTTCTGTCATGATTTAACTGTTCTGGGTGTATTTGTCTCATTTCCCCTCCATTTGGTCGTATGATATAGGCATGCTGCTGAGTTGCTTCAGTCAAGTCTGACTCTGTGTGACCCCATATATGGGGCTCCCCCATCCCTGAGACTCTCTAGGCAAGAATACTGGAGTGGGTTGCCATTTCCTTCTCCAGTGCATGAAAGTGAAAAGTCAAAGTGAAGTTGCTCAGTCGTGTCTGACTCTTAGCGACCTCATGGACTGCCTACCAGGGTCCTCCATCCATGAGATTTTCCAGGCAAGAGTCCTGGAGTGGGGTGCCATTGCCTTCTCCAATGATATAGGTATAGCCAACTGATAATCACTAATATTTAACAATTTCAATATATTCATATTTCAACTCTGTGCAGACCTAAAATATTCATTACAAGAATATCTGTGTCATATTTCATTTACCAACAGGCCTCTTCCCAGTCTGAGAGCTTGGTGGGTGTTAAAGATGTATTCAATTAATTAAAATGCAAACCAAAGGTCAAAGTATCAGAAATTTTGCTTTACAGTAAATGATTTAAATAACTTCATATTTATTATGTTAGGAATACTTTGTCTTTTTGTACATTCAAAAGTGTGTGTGTGTGTGTGTGTGTGTGTGTGTATACATGTTTTTTATTATGTCTATATCTACATCTATATATGTGAATTAGCATTGTTCAAAAAAAGCAATCAGCCAAGGATCTTGCTACTTAAAATGAGAATAGATGAGACCCTGTGATAAGTAAAAGGAAGTGCCTTCTGTCAGCCAAAGTGAAGGTTCAAGTCATACCACAGAAGTTTGGATTCTAAGGGGTCTGTCATCCAAGCCAGGCAAGTCAGTGAACAAACTCTTCACAGCATATGGTCTATTCAACGTTCAATGATTTTTCCAGAAAATGACTCCACTGGTTGCACTGATAACTGATTTTGGTATCCAATTTCCCTGGCCATCATGAAATTCCTTTGTACGTCTAACATAAATGTCTTAGTACAATTTAAGTCTGTTTTTTCCTTATTTAGCCCTCTGTAAAGCTATGTCACTATTGATCAGCTGTTTCCTCCTCTCCCTGGGCCAGCTGGATTGTGAGAAGATTTAAGAATTGCCATCTAGTTAACAAGCCCTAAGGAACCTGTCTGCACCATCTGGGCTCATTTAATATCTGCTTTTAAAAAATCTTAGTTTAAGAAGAAGAAAATGTGGTCATGTTTCAAAGTGATGGAAATAAAATCTGTATGTAGTGACTTGGGTTCAAAACACTGGCCTGCAAAGAATTGTTATTATAATTACTGTCAGCAGTGAAAGACAACCTTTTTGCAGCTCTCTCTGAGAAACATCTGTGAAACATGTCCTGAAAACAGTCTGGTACTGACTAACTGTCAAACACAGAGTCAAATACCTGTAGCCTTCAAATACAGAATTCTGCCTTTCTGAGTGCTTTTGCTTCCTTTCTGAAACCTGTCAAGCAACACTGCCACTTATTTCCTTCTCTGCTTCCTTTCTCCCTGACCCAACATGGCATGTCCTTTAGAAACAGTTTAAGAGTCTCTCCTCCACGAAAACTCCTCTCTCCTCTGATCTTTTTGTGTTTGTAACCAGACTACATTATTGCGTTAGCTGAAGGTTTCATTTCTTTTCTAATCAATTCATATGATTTAGTATCCTCTTCCTAGTTACACTGTAAAATCCTTTAGGGTAACAATGCACATTAATTGATTAATAATGCCTGACAAAATTATTCTTTTTTTATGTCTCTAAAGAGGCAAAAGAGAAATTTTGTGTGATAAAACACATGTATATGTACATACACTCATATACACACACTAGAAATCACTGGCGAGTCAGACTCAATATTATGAAAACAAGTGAGAATTCCTCTATCTGTGCCACTGCTGGCTTCCCTTAACTTGACATTCTTGAACTACCCATTTGTCTGATTCAATTTTGGTAAGCAGCAGAGAAATAATGACTGCATCCTAAATATGCCATCACAAGTTTGGCAAGGCATGATAAAAAATGTAGAGTCTCTAACTCCTGTCTCTACCACATATTAAGAATATTTTAAAGCTTACTTCTACCATATATTGAGCATATTTTATTGGACTTTCTCACTATATTAGGGCAGAGTTTTCTTCAGCCGATTGAGCCTGTGCACCCATAACTCCTTGTTTTAATTCATTCTTTCAACCAAAACCTATAAAACATTCTATGTAACAGGTAATAAAGGTAGAAACACATTTAAAAAAATAAGAAACAAGGGCTCTTGATCTAAACCAGGGACTGAGCTCCATCACTCACTCAAAGTGTGGTCTGGGAAGGTTACTTAATCTTTCTGATCCTTAGGTTACTCATCTATAAAACAGAGATAGTAATAATATTTATATCACAAGCTGCTTTAAGAGCAAATAATTTAAAACATGTTAAGAAGTTACAGCATTGCCTAGTACTTAGAAGTACTATGTACTAGCTTTTTATTTTATACTTGAATTACTTTAAAATATTTTTTAGAAAACTTTGAAAGATACAGTGCATTTCGTAAGGGACAACTGGACCCATAGAACACATGGGCTGATGGATACAAAGAGAGCATAGACAAGGGGCAAAGAGGCTCAAGGAATCAAAGCTCATAGAAAAGGAGCTAAAGGTGATTTTTGAATGAGGAGTTTTTAACATGGTAAGGGAAGGAAATTCTAGGCAGAAGGAACATGTATGCAATGTTGTATAGAATTATACTACTCAGCAAGGTGACCATGCAGAACACTGAGATGCAGTCTCTGTCCTATGGAAGTTGATATGTAAGGAAGATGGGACTAAATAAATAAATATAGCAGCAGACAGAGTGTAATGAATATCCCATGAGCACTGAAAAGTAGTAAAGAGTCATGCATTTGTATCTGTCCTTTACCAAGTATCATTAAGTCCCCATACCAATCTGTATTGTGAACACGTGTGCATGTGTGTGCTCAGTTGTATCTGACTGTTTGCAACCCCATGCACCAGAGCCTGCCAGGATCCTCTGTCCATGAAATTTTCCAGGAACGAATACCCCTATTTTACAAATGAAGCAACTGAGATATAGAAAGCTGGAAAAAAGTCTACTCAGGGCAGGAATGCCTTAGAAGAAATGGAGTAGCCCACAGAGCCAACAAGAGTACAAAATGCAGTATTTGGAAGCAATCTCATAAATAACAGTATTCAGTATCACAGTAATCCAAGTCTATTCCCCAAGTAATAATGCTGAAGAAGATGAAGTTGAATGGTTCTATGCAGACCTACAAAATCTTTTATAACTAACACCTAAAAAAGATGTCCTTTTCTTTACAGGGGACTGGAATGCAAAAGTAGGAAGTTAGAAACACCTGGAGTAACAGGCAAATTTGGCCTTGGGGTACAGAATGAAGCAGGGCAAAGGTTAAGAGAGTTTTGTCAGGGGAACACACTGGTCACAGAAAACAGTGTCTTCCAATACCACAAAAGAAGACTCTACACATAGCCATCACCAGATGCTCAACACTGATATCAGATTTATTACTATATCCATTGCAGCCAAAGATGGAGAAGCTCTCTACAGTCAGCAAGAAGACTGGGAGTTGACTGTGGAACAGATCACAAACTCCTTATTCCCAAATTGAGACTTACACTGAAGAAAGTAAGGAAAACCACTAGACCATTCAGATATGCCCTAAATCAAATCTCTTATGATTATATAGTGGAAATGAGAAATAGATTTAAGGGACTAGATCTGATAGACAGAGTGACTGATGAACGATGGACAGAGGTTCATGACATTGTATAGGAGACAGGGATCAAGAAAAGAAAAAGAAAATCCCCAAGAAAAAGAAAAGCAAAACAGCTGTCTAAGGAGGCCTTACAAACAGCAGTGAAAAGAAAAGTGAAAAGCAAAGGAGAAAAGGAAAGATATACCCATTTGAACGCAGAGTTCCAAAGAAAAGCAAGGAGAGATAAGAAAGCCTTCCTCAGCAATCTATGCAAAGAAATAGAAGAAAATAATCAAATGGGAAAGACTAGAGATCTCTTCAAGAAAATTAGAGATACCAAGGGAACATTTATGCCAAGATGGGCTCAATAAAGGACCAAAATGGGATAGATCTAACAGAAGCAGAAGAGGTGGCAGAACACAGAAAAGAACTGTACAAAAAGATCTTCATGACCCAGATAATCATGACGGTGTGATCACTCACCTACAGCCAGACATCCTGGAATGTGAAGTCAAGTGGGCCTTAGAAAGCATCACTACAAACAAAGCTAGTGGAGGTGATAGAATTCCAGTTGAGCTATTTCAAATCCTGAAAGATGATGCTGTGAAAGTGCTGCAAGCAATATGTCAGCAAAGTTGGAAAACTTAGCAGTGGCCACAGATAGGAAAAGGTCAGTTTTCATTCCAGTCCCAAGGAAAGGCAATTCCAAATAATGCTCAAACTACTACACAATTGCACTCATCTCACACGCTAGTAAAGTAATGCTCAAAATTCTCCAAGCCAGGCTTCAGCAATATGTGAACCATGAACTTCCAGATGTTCAAGCTTGTTTTAGAAAAGGCAGAAGAACCAGAGATTAAATTGCCAACATCAGCTGGATCATCGAAAAAGCAAGAGAATTCCATAAAAACATCTATTTCTACTTCGTTGACTATGCCAAAACCTTTGACTGTGTGGATCACAATAAACTGGACAATTCTGGAAGAGTTGGGAATACCAGATCACCTGACCTGCCTCTTGAGAAACCTGTGTGCAGGTCAGGAAGCAACAGTTAGAACTGGACATGGAACAACAGACTGGTTCCAAACAGGAAAAGGAGTATGTCAAAGCTGTATATTGTCACCCTGCTTATTTAACTTATATACAGAGTACATCATGAGAAACACTGGGCTGGAGGAAGGACAAGTTGGAATCAAAATTGCTGGGAGAACTATCAATAATCCCAGATATGCAGATGACATCACCTTTATGGCAGAGAATGAAAACGAACAAAAGAGCCTCTTGATGAAAGTGAAAGAAGAGAGTGAAAAAGTTGGCTGAAAGCTCAACATTCAGAAAACTAAGATCATGGCATCCAGTCCCATCACTTCATTGCAAATAGATAGGGAAACAGTGGAAACAGTGGCTGACTTTATTCTGAGGGGCTCCAAAATCACTGCAGTTGGTGATCGAAGCCATGAAATTAAAAGACACTTTCTCCATAGAAGGAAAGTTATCATCAACCCAGACAGCATACTAAAAAGCAAAGACATTACTTTGCCATCAAAGGTGCATCTAGTCAAGGCCATGGTTTTTCCTGTAGTCATGTATGGATGTGAGAGTTGGACTATAAAGAAAGCTGATCACCGAAGAATTGATGCTTTTGAACTGTAGTGTTGGAGAAGACTCTTAAGAATCCTTTAGATAGTGACCATCCTAAACGAGGTCAGTCCTGGGTGTTGATTGGAAGGACTGATGTTGAAGTGAAATGCCATTACTTTGGCCACCTGATGTGAAGAACCGACTCATTTGAAAAGGCCTGGATGCTGGGAAAGATGGAGGGCAGGAAGAGAAGGAAACGAGAGTGGATGAGATGGCATCACCGACTCAAAGGACTTGAATTTTGGCAGACTCTGGGAGTTGGTGATGGACAGGAAGGCCTGGCGTGCTGCAGTTCATGGGTTCACAAAGATTCAGACATGACCGAGTGACTGAATTGAACTGAAGGTCATACAATTGGTTAATGGTAGAATGAGATTTGCAACTGAAATTCATTTTAGTTTAGTTCAGTTCAGTCGCTCAGTTGTGTCTGATGAAATTAACAATAAACTGTGATTTTTATATTTAAACCATATGTTTTGTGTGTGGCAGTTTAAGTTATTAGTTTTTAAAATAAGTACTTTTTAATGAGAACAACTTGACCAAAAATCTGTCACAGAATTTGAGACCCATTAAAAAATGGTTAATGAGGAAAAAAAACATATATTAATGAAAAAATGAAATATATATGTAGAAAATTAAGGGTGGAGGAGTAGTGTTTGTTGTTCAAACCAACAATAATACTTTGAAAAAGCAATCAAAACTGAGAATCAGTTTATGAAAAGTAGACTGTCTTCTTTCCTCTTAAATAAAGCATCTCTGAAATGGCTGCTTTATCATCCAAATGTACCTTTGAGGAGAAAGATAGGTAGAAATGTAAATAAGTA
>SJYC01103309.1:0-25033 GCA_006408675.1 Madoqua kirkii
TAGCACAGTACTATAAGATGTCAATTCTCTCCTGAAAATATTTCCTTAGGAAAATAATGGTATTAAAGTAAAATAGTTTAAAAGGATGAGCCATTGGATTAAAAGTAATATTTGTTGTTCTTTTTTCTTTTCAGTTTCTACAATAAATAAGCATTTCTTTTTTAATAACATGTTTTAAGTGAAATGCAACAGAAAGTATCCTCTAAACTCAACTGGACTTCCCTGGTGGCTCAGATGGTGAAGCGTCAGTATACAATGTGGGAGACCTGGGTTCAATCCCTGGGTTGGGAAGATTCCCTAGAGAAGGAAATGGTAACCCACTACAGCACTCTTGCCTAGAAAATCCCATGGATGGAGGAGCCTGATGTCCATGGGGTCACAAAGAGTCAGACATGACTGAGAGACTTCACTTTCACTTTTCAAACTCAGTAAATATTCATTAGACTACACAATGTACAATAGAGACATAGCTTTGAGCTATGGCTACATAGTCTCTGAATGTGATTATTCTGTGTCTTTAATAGCAAAATCAGTGAGATAAAGATCAGATCACTAGGCACTTTGTCAAATTATCTTAAATGTAATCAGTTTAATGGATTTTATTGTTTTAAATCTATCAGATTAAATAGTTTTTATTTTAGCTTTTAAAATATTTAAATGTCAGTGAAAAAAATAATACAAGATGACATATAATAAACACTTGGTCTTCCATCATATTCTTCCCACTAACCCCAACACCACTGTCCTATTTTAATCTCTGATGGCTACTGCAGAAATTTAAAAGTGCAAGTTTAGACTACTATTTCCTAATTTAGATAAAACTCTCCCTCTATGTAAGGTATAATTTCACCTATACTATATCTTACTTCTCTCTTCTTCCCTCTTCTTCCTTATTTACATAGTTTGTCTGCTGCTGCTGCTGTTGCTGCTAAGTTGCTTCAGTCATGTCCAAGTTTGTGTGACCCCGTAAATGGCAGCCCACCAGGCTTCCCCGTCCCTGGGATTCTTCTATAATCAAACCTCTACTTCAAGTTCCATTTACTTTCCACATTATCACTTGGCTTCCTATTATATAAGATGAAAGTATTTGCACTCTTACACTTTCACATTTCTTTCATGTGCTAGTTTTAAGAGATGGGCCTACTCTTTTACATTTCCAAAGCATGTATATTTTTATGTATAGATCCAACCAGTCCATTCTAAAGGAGATTAGCCCTGGATGTTCTTTGGAAGGAATGATGCTAACGGTGAAACTCCAGTACTTTGACCACCTCATGCGAAGAGTTGACTCATTGGAAAAGACTCTGATGCTGGGAGGGATTGGGGGCAGGAGGACAAGGGGAAGACAGAGGATGAGATGGCTGGATGGTATCACCATCTCGATGGACCTGAGTCTGAGTGAACTCTGGGAGTTGGTGATGGACAGGGAGGCCTGGCGTGCTACAATTCATGGGGTCGCAAAGAGCTGGACATGACTGAGTGACTGAAATGAACTGAACTGAACTGAAATGTGTGTATAGTTATGTGTATGTATTATTTAAAATTTTTGCCATACTTATGTTTCTCTTGATCAAACTTTTTAGAGTTTTTACTCTTTTATTGGCATTTTAACAAACTGGATCTTGAATCTGTTGATCCCCTCCATTGTGTCTCTGTCGGTTTTCAAAGCATTCTTCCCTTTGATGATAGTAATCAGGATATTAAAAAAAAATCTTTTTCTATTTACTATAAAAATCTCTCCTTCCTTCCAAGTCAATTGTTTTCTTTCTTCGGTTTGCTTATATAACATTTCTCACTCTGCTTGTGAACCTTTGATATCCATTCATATGTAAGAATAAGAATAGGATTATTCATGCTAGTATTCTCTGACAATCAGCCCTAATGTGTGTGCCTGCCTGCTGAGTCGCTTCAGGCATGTCTGACTCTTTGCTACCCCATGGACTGAAGCCTGTTAGGCTCCTCTGTCCATGGGATTTTTCAAGCAAGAATACTGGAGTGGTTGCTACGCCCTCCTCCAGGGAATCTTTCTGGCCCAGGGATCAAACCTGTATCTCTAACAACTCCTGCATTAGCAGGTGGCTTTTTTATGACTAATGCCATCAGGGAAGCTCTAATATAGAGTACCAGAATTTGTGCTTTTGTTAATATTTCCTTTTACTAAGAAGAGGGGAAATGTCACCAGCGTGAGTAGGGCTCGATAACCAGCATAAATTTAGCTGGCAGAGAAGTAGCCATCAGAAATTCTCAAAATTGTAGAATCAAGAATTTTATTCTTTGATGTCTGTGCTGAGAGTGGGAGTCTTAGTTCTCCACAGTTTGTTAAATATGTTTAGTGTAACATCTTTTGGTTTTCACTCAGGAGAAAACACCAGGATCAGTTCAGTTCAGTTCAGTCACTCAGTCATGTCTGTCTCTTTGAGACCCCAAGGACTTTAGCATGACACTCTTCCCTGTCCATCATCAACTCTCGGAGCCTACTCAAACTCATGTCCATTGTGTTGGTGATGACATCCAACCATCTCATCCTCTGTCATCCCCTTCTCCTCCCACCTTCAATCTTTCTCAGCATTAGGCTCTTTTCAAATGAGTCAGTTATTCACATCAGGTGGCCAAAGTATTGGAGTTTCAGCTTCAGCATTAGTCCTTCTAATGAATATTCAGGACTGATTCATTTAGGATTGACTGGTTGGATATCCTTGCAGTCCAAGAGACTCTCAAGAGTCTTCCCCAGCACCACAGTTGAAAAGCATCAATTCTTGGGCGCTCATCTTTCTTTATAGTCCAACTCTCACACCCATCAGATTACTTACTCTCAAAATTGTAGAATAAAGAGTTTTATTCTTTGATGTCTGTGCTGACAGTGGGAGTCCTGATTCTCCACAGTTTAAGTATGTTTCGTGTAATATCTTTTGATTTTTGCTCAGAAGAAAACATCAGGATGCTGGTAGCTATTAGTGAATAACTAGGGACTGGCAGAGAGACGTGAAGGGAAGGAGAGGAAAGCCTGAGAGCAGCTGTTTCATAGGCAGCTGTCCAGCGATTTTCCCTTTTTCCAACTCCTTTCTCATTCAATCATCCCTCACTGTGGACAACAAGACTAAAGTCCTTTTAGAGTTCATTCATTGGAGCTCCCTTCCCCAAAGTGTTCTGGCTAGCATATCATTAATCTCATTCACTTTTTTTCACATATTATCAGCCTTCCATCAATTTTCTGCCTTTTTTAATGCAGTAAAATATACTAATGAACCTCTTGTTTTGTTTCGTTTTTTTGATGCTGCTATGAATTTATTTTTTGTGTTCTTTTTCCAAATACTGTTATAGTTTAATAATTATGGTAGTTCAAATATATAGGTTGAGATAACATTTAATTCAGAATGCTAATAATACTCTAAATAAGATTTAGAATCCATGAAAAAACTTTAATATCTTAACAATGTTATGCATTAACTAGCAATAATAATAATCAACTTCTACATACAAAAAATTAGTATGTATTCTCTGAAATTGAGCTGAGCGTGATTTTCCTTCTCTCTCCAGGATGCCTCTTGGCAAGGCTTTTATGTGATTATTATGCCAATAAAGTTGTAAGCATTTAAAGATCAAGTAAAAAGTATATATATGTCCAGGTGAATCTATGGACACATAGCTAAGCATTCTGTGTTTAAATATATAAAATGCATTTTAAACACTGCTTTGTATGCTTTTACCATGGAAGATGATGGATTATATATTTCATATACTTGAGGTTATTTAACATACAAACTACCCTGTGTGAGAAAATTTGCTCTCTTTTTGCAAATGAGAAACTGAGACTCAAGACTAATTAAGTGATTGTATCTGTTAAGCTTCTAATAGTAGTAGCTTGCCAACACTACAGCTTGGTTAGCTATGGAGTAAAAGCTTCTCAGGCTATAGGCAATAGGGAAACTTTTACAGCCAGGCTGATGAGCCAGAACTGAAATAATGGGAGCCTGAGCTCCAACAAAAGCAAGCGGTCTCCCCTCATCCTGATTTTGGCTATGGGCACAATGGAGTTAAGCTTCTAGAAAAGGAAGCAAGGCTTCATTCAGGACCATGATGATGTCATTAGAGGGGAACTCATGTCCTGAACAGATCAGTCCATTGAAGATATATTAAAACTGGGCATGCAGATTTTATGAGCAAAATAAGAGAATGGAGAGACTTGTGCACACAATCCTGGCATTTCTGGACACAAGGACTGACACAGACACAAAGGAGCTTCCCTGGTGACTTGGTGGTAAAGAATCTTCCTGCCAATGCAGGAGATGTGGGTTTGACCCCTTGGTCGGGAAGATCCCCTGGAGAAGGAAATGGCAACGCATTCTAGAATTCCTGCCAGGAAAATCCCATGGATAGTAGGTGTCTGTTGGGCTACAGTTCATGGGGTCTCAAAGAGTTGAACATGACTTAGTGACTAAACAACAACCACAGACACAAAAGACCAGTCTAGAAACAAACCATCCCAATCTAGTCTGAACACACTGAATACTATCCAATATGCACCCTCCAAGACACCCAGCACTCTCGAAGCTCCCTGCTTTACCTCCACTGCCTAGACTTCCAAAACCTTGCCCTCCTTCTCCAAGACAATAACGTGGGCTGAGGTCATCTGCCATATGCAGAAGATAACTGTCATGCTGTGCTTTTAAACACACCTAGACTCATCAGTTTTTGTGAGTCTGTGCTCACTCTAGATAGCACCAAGTGACCTCCTGGAAAGCACTACTGCAAATTTATAGTCTCATGACAGGTGACAGTTCTGATTTTAAGTATGTTTTAATTTCAAAACACTATCTTAATTTATTTAAAATTAATCTTAAATTTTCTAAAATATGTTACCGATCATTCTGAAATTAATATGTCTATATAATGTCTATTCAGTACAGTTCAGTCACTCAGTCATGTCTGACTCTTTGCGATCCTATGAAACACAGCACACCAGGCCTCCCTGTCCATCATCAACTCCCAGAGTCCACCCAAACTCATGTCCATTGAGTTGGTGATGCCATCCAACCATCTCATACTCTGACGTACCCTTCTCCTCTTGCCCTCAATCTTTCCCAGCATCAGAATCTTTTCAAATGAGTCAGCTCTTCGCAACAGGTGGCCAACGTATTGGAATTTCAGCTTCAGCATCAGTCCTTCCAATGAACACCCAGGACTGATCTCCTTTAGGATGGACTGGTTGGATCTCCTTGCAGTCCAAGGGACTTGCAAGAGTCTTCTCCAACACCACAGTTCAAAATCATCAGTTCTTCGGCCTCAGCTTTCTTTATAGTCTAACACTCACATCGATACATGACCACTGGAAAAACCATAGCCTTGACTAGATGGACCTCTGCGGACAAAGTAATGTCTCTGCTTTGTAATATGCTGTCTAGGTTGGTCGTAACTTTTTTCCAAGGAGTGTCTTTTAATTTCATGGCTGCAGTGATTTTGGAGTCCAATAAAATAAAGTCATTCACTGTTTCCCCATCTATTTGCCATGAAGTGATGGGACCAAATGTTGATCTTTAAGCCGACTTTTTCACTCTCCTCTTTCACTTTCAAGAGGCTTTTTAGTTCTTTGTTTTCTGCTATAAGGGTGGTTTCATCTGCATATCTGAGGTTATTGATATTTCTCCTGGCAATTTTGATTCCAGCTTGTGCTTCATCCAGCCCAGCGTTTCTCATGATGAACTCTGCATGTAAGTTAAATTAGTAGGGTGACAATATATAGCCTTGATGTACCCCTTTTCCTATTTGGAACCAGTCTATTGTCCCATGTCCAGTTCTACCTTTGCTTCCTGACCTGCATACAAGTGTCTCGAGAGGCAGGTAAGGTGGTCTGGTATTTCCAACTCTTTCCAAATTTTCCAGCTTATTGTGATCCACACAGTCAAAGGCTTTGACATAGTCAATAAAGCAAAAACAGATGATTTCTGGAACTCTCTTGCTTTTTCAATGATCCAGTGGATGCTGACAATTAAACCTATGGTTCATCTGCCTTTTCTAAAACCAGCTTGAACATCTGGAACTTCACGGTTCATGTATTACTGAAGCCTGGCTTGGAGAATTTTGAGCATTACTTTACTAGCGTGTGAGATGAGTGTGACTGTGTGGTAGTTTGAACATTCTTTGGCATTGCCTTTCTATGGTATTGGAATGAAACTGACCTTTTCCAGTACTGTTGCCATTGCTGCATTTTCCAAATTTGCTGACATATTGAATGCAGCACTTTTACAGCATCATATTTCAGGATTTGAAATAGCTCAACTGGAATTCCACCATCCCCACTAGCTTTGTTCATAGTGATGCTTCCTGAGGCCCACTTGATTTCACATTCCAGGATGTCTGGCTCTGGGTGAGTGTGAGTGATAACACCATCTGATTATCTGGGTCATGAAGATCTTTTTTTGTACAGCTATTCTATGTATTCTTGCCACCTCTTTTTAATACCTTCTGCTTCTGTTAGGTCCATACCATTTCTGTCCTTTATCGAGCCCATCTTCTCATGAAATGTCCCCTTGGTATGTGTAATTTTCTTTAAGAGATCTCTAGTCTTTCCCATTCAGTTGTTTTCTTTTATTTCTTTGCATTGATCACTTTCTTATCTCTCCTTGCTACTCTTTGGAACTCTGCATTCAAATGGGTATATCTTTACTTTTCTCCTCTGCTTTTCACTTCTCTTCTTTTCACTTGTATTTGTAAGGCCGCCTCACACACTGCCACCTCTTTTTAATACCTTCTGCTTCTGTTAGGTCCATACCATTTCTGTCCTTTATCGAGCCCATCTTCTCATGAAATGTCCCCTTGGTATGTGTAATTTTCTTTAAGAGATCTCTAGTCTTTCCCATTCAGTTGTTTTCTTTTATTTCTTTGCATTGATCACTTTCTTATCTCTCCTTGCTACTCTTTGGAACTCTGCATTCAAATGGGTATATCTTTACTTTTCTCCTCTGCTTTTCACTTCTCTTCTTTTCACTTGTATTTGTAAGGCCACCTCACACACCTATTTTGCTTTTTTGCATTTCTTTTTCTTGGGGATGGTCTTGATCCCTGTCTCCTGTACCATGTCATGAACCTCTGTCCATAGTTCATCAGGCACTCTATCTATCAGATGTAGTCCCTTAAATTTATTTCTCACTACCACTGTATAAGGGATTTGATTTAGGTCATACCTGAATTGTCTAATTGTTTTCCCCACTTTCTTCCATTTAAGTCTGAATTTGGCAACAAAGAGTTCATGATCTGAGCCACAGTCAGCTCCTAGTCTTATTTTTTCTGACTGTATGGAGCTCCTCCATCTTTGGCTCCAAAGAATATAATCAATCTGATTTCTGTGTTAACCATCTGGTAATGTCCATGTGTAGACATGTCTATTAGAAGTTTATTAAATTTGACTTGGTTAGAAGAACACTGTTTTCTAGCTAGAATCTGCTTCTACTTTTCAAAACGTGCATTTAACCATGTTTTCTTGGATTTTTGTTACTTTATGCTGAGGAAAAGATGATTATAAATTACATTTGAAATATGCAATACAACTCAGCAATAAAAATAATTGAGCTATTGATACACAAGGGAGCTTAGATGAATTTCAAGGGCATTAAACTAAAGAAAATAAAGCCAAACTCAAAATGTGAATGGTCACACAAAGCATGATTCTATTTATATATAATTAAGTTAACAAAATTATAGAGATGGAAAACAGATTAGTGGTGGCCAGGAATTGGGAGTGGTGGTAAAGGGATTGGTATTATAAAGTAGTAGCACAAGGAATCTTTGTCTTAATTATGATTGTTTTTTTATCTTTATTGGTTTGCTGGTTACAGGAACCTCCAGGTGATGAAATGAGATAGAACTTTGTACACATAGTATACCAAAGTCATATTCCTGGATTTGATATGTATTGTATTTATGTCAGATGTAACCATGGGGGAAAAGTGCATAAGGACTCTTTTATACTACGTTTATGACTTTCTATGAATCTGTAATATCTCAAATAAAATAAGTTTCAGTTCAGTTCAGTTCAGTCACTCAGTCATGTCCGACTCTTTGTGACACCATGAATCACAGCACGCCAGGCCTCCACCTGGCATGGTGTCCATCACCAACTCCCTGAGTTCACTCAGATTCACGTCCATCGAGTGATGCCATCCAGCCATCTCATCCTCTGTCTTCTCCTTCTCCTTCTGCTCCCAATCCCTCCCAGCATCAAAGTTTTTTCCAATGAGTCAGCTCTTCATATGAGGTGGCCAAAGTACCAGAGGCAAAGTAATGTCTCTGCTTTTTAATATGCTGTCTAGGTTGGTCATAACTTTTCTTCCAAGGAGTAAGCGTCTTTTAATTTCATGGCTGCAGTCACCATCTGCAGTGATTAAAGATCTTTAAAAAATAGACAATTGAGATAAACATTTAAAGAAAAAAATGCATTATATTTAGAATAAAATAAGGTTGACTTGTCCAATGTACATTTGTTTGATATAACTATTAGAAAGACAACATGGCCTACTGAATAGGAAATTTTGCCAGTGATGGATCATGGGGTCCACAGGGCATAATGGAACACTTACTGCCAGGATCTCATTCATGGAGTTTTGAGTCAGTTTAAGAAATACATGGAAAGAACCATAAAGATGATCTGAAAAGGCTGAGCTTCTTGTGGCAATTATAATAACATGGGATGCAGAGCATATTGTAAGTACTTCTAATTATGATCTATATTGGGAATGATGATGATAAATCTATATTGGGAATGACGATGATAATGGTGGTAATTGCCTACAACCAGTGGCAATTAAAATGATACAATTTTTCAAATTTAATTTTTTAATCCTAAATAACCTATTGAAGTATGTATTTTCCCTTCTTTTAAAACGGAAGAAGTTTAGGATTAGAGAGATTATTTATCCACAATTTTATAGCTGGTAAATGTCAGCTTTGAGAATCCAAACCAGGAAAGTGTGATTTTAAAGGCTATTCCCCTTCATTCATGCCACGCTGCTTTCTTCAGATGGGAGTAGCTAAATCTACCATATGATTTCACCTAGCAATTTCTATTCACTTAGTAGAGAAGCATCTAGGTTGAATAATTTGCTAATATAGATTTGATTCACCCAGGAAATTCTAGCCTGAAGAACATAATATATTTTCAAAAGGTTTCTTATTACTGTCTAACTAATAGCAACATAGCTGAATTAGAAATGAAAAAGACGAACACAATCCATCATCTCCAGATATTCTCATGTCCTGTAGCTACTGACTTTTACAATTGCCAGATCCACTCCTTGGATCAGTTTCTCCTCTAATTATACATACAAAGGTGGGATCTGATAGTAAATTCTTCACTGCTTTCTATTGAAGGCTCCATTCTGCAGTGATTTATTACATATCAATTTTAATTCTTTTTGACTTCAAGTTTGCCATGCACCATTTCTACTCTGTTGTACTTTTGGGTGAATGAAAAATGCTTCTAAACACCTTTATTTGATTTAATTTTTGTTGTTGGTGTGAACATGAGATGATGGATGTACGTTATTTCAGGACTAAGAGTGAAGGCCTATTAAATTCCATAAGGAATCAATAATATGGTCTTCAAGGATGTTTGAATTGTTATGGTTTTGAGTTGACATCTTGTTGAATCTGAATGAGCTGTAGTATTATGTACACTATCACTTTTAAAAACAGGTCTCATACATCTGAACACATATACTGCACAAAGGGAAAAAACTGTCCTAGCAGTAAAATAAGTACTTTTTGCTACAAAAAGATATTAGGAAAAAGTCTGAGGATTATTTACTGTATTCAACTCTGTGAAAAATGTTTTTTTTTTTCTTTTCAATGTAGAAATAATCACTTAGAGTAAATACATTAGATAACAGCTTAGAGAATGTGAAGACTCCACAAAACTATTTAGCAAATATTGAGAAAGCCATTCTAAGAGTTATGGATTGACTAAGAGAAGAAAGTTATCCTAAATAATGATGTATGACAGACTACAGAGCCAATTCTACTTAAATATCCAAAAATGAACAGAAATATTTGAGGTGCTTCTCCATTAAGACTGAGATCTTTTTTAAGTCTACGGCCACATCCACTCCCCACCCTCCCCCCTACAGCTTTTGTTAGAAGGCTGATGAGAGATAGCAATGAAGATTTCCATAATTTCACACATTCGTCAAAGAAATGTTCATCTTTACAGTCTCATATTAAAAAGGAATGATTTTTATCTTCACCTAAGAGCTTAGGTAACCCAGAAATGAATAGCTTGGCTCAAGGTCACACACCAATCTGAGATGGTAATGAAAATTGTTTACCTCAAATTTTGTGCTTTTCATCTATATTATTCTGTGAATTATGCAAGCTAAAATGTTTTATCAAATATAGATATACTGCTGCTAGCACACAAAGCAGTTACATAGTAAATATTATTGTGTGATTACAGAATATTTTGTGTTTTGATAAGCATAGGTAATATATCAATAAAGAAGAAAAAAAGACATTTCAAAGTTATTGCACATGCTTAGCACACAAAGCAGTTACATAGTAAATATTATTGTGTGATTACAGAATATTTTGTGTTTTGATAAGCATAGGTAATATATCAATAAAGAAGAAAAAAAGACATTTCAAAGTTATTGCACATGCTGGTACATTTTATGTATAATTTATAATCATAAAGCATAGAAATTGATTCATGACTCATGTATATCTTAAACTTCCCCACCTGAATGTCAGATACTAAGTCTTTCTTTATTCTCACCTACAACACCAAGAATTATGTCACATACACATAAGTACTTATTATTCTTAAAAGTACATTCAGATCAGGTCCAATATGAGTGTAAATGTGCTAAGGGATAGTGAACTACAAGAAATATCATCAGAATATCATGATAATCTTTGATGCCATAAATATTTCACTTTTATGTACTGAAGAAATTGAGACTAACTCAGAGACTGAAAAATAGAGGTACTTAATTTTGTTAGTCCAGCACACTTTTTAAATTTAATTGAACCAACATTTAATGACCATAAAGTGAAAGTTGTTCATTTGTGTCCAGCTCTTTGTGACCCCATGGACTTCTCCAGGTCAGAACACAATCATTCAGATCAGGTCCAATATGAGTGTAAATGTGCTAAGGGATAGTGAACTACAAGAAATATCATCAGAATATCATGATAATCTTTGATGCCATAAATATTTCACTTTTATGTACTGAAGAAATTGAGACTAACTCAGAGACTGAAAAATAGAGGTACTTAATTTTGTTAGTCCAGCACACTTTTTAAATTTAATTGAACCAACATTTAATGACCATAAAGTGAAAGTTGTTCATTTGTGTCCAGCTCTTTGTGACCCCATGGACTTCTCCAGGTCAGAACACAAGAGTGGGTAGCCTTTCCCTTCTCTAGGGTATCTTCCCAACCCAGGGATCAAACCCAGGTCTCCCGCATTGCAGGCAGATTCTTTTCAGCTAAGCCACCAGGAAAACCCAATAATACTTGAGTGGGTAGACTAAACTGGGGTCTCCTGCATTGCAGGTGGATTCTTTACCAGCTGAGCTACCATAAGACACTACTTAAATCTGGAGTTTTATATTCTCTGGATTATTGGAAAATCCGGCTGTTACCAAACGTCATTATCCAGCTGGTCATGAAAATCAGCTTGCTCAAGTGAGGAACTCTTATTCTCTTGTTTGCTCCTTTTTCTGACTTGTCTGGCTCTTGTCACTCAAATGTGTTTCCTGCCTGGTCCTTGTGAGCAAGTTAATTTGTAACTTTATGTGAGAGAAGTGCTCCTTGTCTCAGATTTGAAGGGGAAAATGTAGTTTAAAAGGCAAAAATATAGGACTAGTTTATTCTTTAAACTTAAAGAAATGAAACAAGTATTTCAATGGGAATTCAGTTCTACCTCATTCTATCCAATTTCAAGCTGTTTTCCAAGAAATATATCTCATCTGCTTCCTACTTCCTCCCAGAATATCAGTACAACTATCATTAAGTAAGCCTGCATAAAGTACTAACATTAAAAATAATAATAATACAGAGTTGTAAAGAATGTATACAAATAAAAAGTTTTGAAGAGATATCCTGGATATGTCCTTAAATTTTCTAAAAAATCACTAAAATACTCCTTGAACTAAATATTTGTGATGAGTTTATCCTTTCACTTTCCAACTTCTGCTGTAGTATAGTCAATGGAAATTCAGCATTAAAGTTAAGAACAGTTTAATGATTTAACATGTTTCAATTGCAAATTTTAAAATATGGATTATTACTTTTATTGACACAGATTGAACAATTACATCAGCAGTTTTTTATGTTTAGCTCATTAAATATCTCAAATTGCATATAATGCTTCGTAGAATCTGGAACTTATTTAATAAATATTCTGAACATAATAAACATAACATGTTACTTTGAAAGTTTCCATATGTGTAGTAAAACCTTTGATTCTGGCATGTAAAAATTCTGATAGACCTCAAAGGATAGAGCTAAATTTTATGGCCAATAATTTGCTCTCAATGTTACTGCCATATTGACCTACTCTCAGTAACTACAGTACTGCCCAGCAGCAAAAAGCAGGAGATGGTAGGATGCAGTGTTTGACTCTAGGAGAGCACAAGATGTATTATGACAAGTGTGTTAAGAAAATGGGATTGCCACTATATTAAAGAAAAAGTTTATTACAGATAATTGCTTGCTCTGTTTATGCTGCTTCTGTAGAACTAGGATAAGCAATTGAGCTTAAAGAGATTTATAACAGTTTTCATGAAGCTGTATGAAATCCCAAAGTTGTAAGCTTTTTTAATCCACCCATAAATCATTTTATACATTTAATTTCTCCCTGTATAAATTTTATAGGACTGCACACAGGGAGAAAGTTTAAATTACTACATGCTTTCTGAAGAGGGAGATATCTCTGGGATTTTTTTCCACATGTTTTCTGTCTAATACATGTTATAAATTCCAAGAGTTCAGTTGTAAATGGTTAACAAATTCTATTTCACCACTCAAACATCTGTAGCTTTATAAGATACTAGACAGAAACTATATTTGAGATAGACTACCTCAAAGTTGGGTTTGTTTATATTGCATGGGAGACTATAACAGCATATGTTCCATAAATCTCAAAAATAACAAATTATAATCCTAGATCAGACCAGTATATCATTATCATAAAGATTTGGTCTACAGGTGGGAGGTAACTGATTTTCACTAAGCATAGCGTACATACAGATTTATGCATTGCTACATGCAGGAAACAGAGGTCCGAATTTCCAGGAAATTTGTAGACAGCTTTCCTGTGTTGGTTTACTAAAGGGATGCCGTTGGATCCTAGATATTGTGACAGGGCATAACTGTCCTCAAGGAGAAACATTTTCACAGTCAGATTTATATTGATAGCTCAATCTTTGAAAGCACATTAGGTCCCAGGAAAGTTGAATTGTTATTTTACTACTGGGAGTTCCAGCAGTATCTAACCTAATCCTATGAAACTACCTGACTCATTCTACATGACTATCTACCGGCATGTGACTTGATATGAAATGGAAAAGTTAAGCAAAAACACAGTATATTTTGTTCATATTGATTTGTTTATTGGGATTGGGGGTGGGGGTGAGGAGGTGGTGATAGGTCTGATTAAGTATGAAAATGTTAGTTGCTCAGTCATGTCTGACACCTTGCAACCCCAAGGACAGTAGCACTGTTCATGGAATTCTCCAGGCAAGAGTACTGGAGTGGGTTGCCATTCCCTTCTCTGGGGGATCTTCCTGACCCAGGAGTTGAATCTGGGTCTTCTGCACTACAGGCAGATTCTTTACCAACTCAGTCACTAGGGAAGCCCGATAAGTATAGCATATATATTTCTGACTCTTTTTCAAACAGATATTTTAATTCCTTTGTTGACCAAACGTTAATAATTAGAATAAGACTGAAAATCAAATTTAACTCCTTGGGAAACTCCATGGATTTCACTTACCTTCCAAAGTAATGAATTTCAGGCATGCAGTTTTATTCAGACGGGTTCACTGAAATGGGACTTTGACTTGCTTAGCTGGTGTTTTGTGTTTTCTCTATCAACAACAACTTCTTTGGAAAATGCAATTTCCTTTTGGCACAACTTCAACTCTTTACAGGGGCTCTATCTCCATTCATTTCTTCTACCTTTTCTTTAGGGAAACAAAGGTTTTGTCCTGTGAACAATTTAATTTCTGAAGAAGTGCATGTCTATTCATGCTAACACACGAATAAGGAGCATACTAACTTTTATATTTGACTATACTATGAAAAAGGTTATATATAAATATTAAAATAACCATTGCAATTGCAGTGAAGCCTTTAGAAAGAATAAAATTTGTATCTGTTTCTGCTTTAAATAGGTACATTTAATCAATTATATATAGGTGGGAGTGTAAATTTTTTATTTTAAAATATCTTTTGAGAATGATTTATGTCTGAAAAGACTTTTGGCTATCTCTGCCTTAAATTCTTCCCATATGTAAATTATTTAATAAATTTGATTGATACTGACAAAGCTCTTCATAGATATATGGGATATCCACAGTGGACTATTAAGCCTTATCAAGTCTACCTCTTAATATAGGAAATGACATTGACTATTGCTTATAAAGTATAAAGTCTAATTCATTTGAGAGGCCAATAAAAATTTTAGAAACTCTTTTAAAAAATAAATTCTAGATATACTTTATGCATGCACATGTGAATGTTTGTGTATTCAATTTTAAAGATTCTTCAATGCTTGGATGAGCTTACACAGGACAAGGAGTTTAAAAATTCAGCTAGCTATGGAGCTGCCCTGAGCAAGTCAATTAATCATTACTGCCATCGTCTAGAAAATGAGAGTTAGTTACTACATTTCCTTTGGACTCCAAAAATCTATGAACCTGTGTAGCTTAAGGCAGAGTTTTTCTAACTATGGTGTGCATCAAAATCAATGAGAAGGCTTACTCAAACATGGGTTGCTAAACCCTACTCCAGAATTTCAGATTCAATAGTTCCAGAGATGAGCCCATGAATTCGCATTTCTGACATATTCCAAGGTGATGCTGATCTGGGGACCATGTTTTGAAATTGAATAAAGTGTTAACCAGAGTTTCACAATCATGAAGTTAATGGCAGGTTAAGTTATCTGATTTCAACAGGTAGATGAGGGAAGTTAGTGCCTTGCTCCCACTTAATGAGTACTGTTTAAGAACTAAATATATATTCAAAAGTGACAAGAGGTTTATTGTGTAACTGAGTATATTCTTAATACACCAGTAAAAAATGATATCTAATTGAAGATAAAGATGGGTAGATACGTAGATGTGTAGATGAAGAAAGGACAACAACCTTCATGTTGTCCCTGAACATACTAGGAAACCTGAAGATAATTTAATTGTATTTAAAACACTATAAAAATTAATGAGTTAGCCTTTTCACTACTGAAGTTCAGGTTACCTTTTAAAATACACACACAAGTGTTCATTACCTATGCTGAAATGGTACCATTGTTGGTTATCGACTTATATTTTAAAGCAATAAGTTAAACAAATTATATTATGTTTATTGTTGTCATCAAATATAACAGGCAACATTAATCTTCTAGAATTTAATATTACTTGAATTTTAATTCTATTCTCCATTGCCACAGGGATTTAAAACTTTTTTCACACTTGACTTTATAGTTTATGCATGAAAAAAACGATATGCTGCTGTACTAAAGTAATTTTCTAGCTAATAGTTTTAGTATCATCCTCTTATTTTACAGTATTTTACATATAATAAATGTTCTATGCCATTAAATTTTGACTTAGGTTGGCAAAAACATGATACCTCTAATATTTCCCTAACAAGATAATCAATTCAACTAGAATATTTTCCAATTTATAAATAGGCTGATGCTGATATAGGAGAACTTGGAGGCTTAAAAGTCCTTTAACTGATGTATTATTTCTACTTGACAGTTTTGAGAAATTAGAACTTTGATCACATGCTATGTATCTTTCCCTTGTTTGTTTTTTCTACTTGTATCTAAATTTTCTCAACTCAGGCCTAGGTCAAATCCTAATTATTTACGTCATTCTCTGTGACCCTGGTGGCTCAGAGGTTAAAGCGTCTGCCTCTAATGGGGGAGACTCGGGTTGGATACCTGGGTTGGGAAGATGTGTATAAGAGACAGCAAGATAATCAATTCAACTAGAATATTTTCCAATTGTATGCTAATCTTAAGGAAATAATGACATTAATTAATAAATATTGAACACTGATTACTTTTGAATGCAGTATTACAGTAGCTCAGTTGCTTTAGGGACAAGACTAATTGCAGGAAAAACAATTCTAAAAGAATGAGAACTTGTTTTGAAATTCATAGCACTTCAGTTTCAAGAAGCTCTTTCATTTCGATTCATAAAAATCTTACTGAGCATGCACATTGCACCATTCCTTGAAAAGAGAAAGTTCTAGTATCTTGAACTGATTAACAATTATAGTAAGTAAAGACAAAGGCAAAGAAAATATTAGAATTTGGTGATAGCATATAGCAATAACATGCTGATAGTACTGGACTGTCTAAGAAATGGATTATTATCTGGGCATGAGTGGCATGCTTCACAAAAAGATTGCTAGTTGATTGTGTTTCAAGCAGCTTTTTGTTTTATTTGTTTAAGATTTGACAAGAGTCATGGCAAGGACTCTTTCTTGGAGAGAAAATAGATGTACACAGTCATGATAGTATTAAAAAAGCATGCATGTTCAGGGAACTGAAATTTTGTGATGATAGTATGTTAGTAATTCAGTCATATCTGAGTCTTTGCGACCCCATGGACTGTAGCCTGCCTGGCTCCTCAGTCCATTGGATTCTCCCGGGAAGAATACTGGAGTGGGTAGACATTCCCTTCTCCAGGGGATCTTCCTGACCCAGGGATCGAACCCAGTTCTCCTGCATTGCAGGCAGATTCTTTACCATCCGCCACCAGGGCAGCCCTTCTGGGATCATAGTGGTATCAACATAACCATGATCCCGGTCATCACAGAGGCTGTGATTCAATCAGAAGGAATAACTGGAGGGAAAAAAGTAATAAGTACAAGATGTAATGTGAAATTATAGGCTAAGTTCCTGACCTACTTTAGAGAAATTAGAAAGGTCTTCCAAAGAACATAACTTTTAAGTTAAAATATTAAAGGCTAATGACTAACCAGAAAATAAGAAGCAGAGAAAGTGTGCTCCAAGCAGACTGAGTAGTAAGCATAAAAGCCCAGAAACGAGGGAGATCATGGGATGCTTAAGAATCTAAAAATTTGCATGACTGGAAGTAGAATGGCTGAAAGGGACTGAAACTCTCCTCTTACTTGATTTGTAAAGAATAACTGATTCTGGTGACCATCTTCTCCTCGAAACACCATCATTCAGTGTCTCTGATATCACACTCTGCATTTTTCCTCTAGCTCTCTTCACTCTTGCTGTCAATCAGCTCTTATCATGGCACCCTCCTTTGTAAATCCTAAATCCATCTTCACTGTGTGCCCTGTCTACATAATCTTACCTACTTGCATAGTTTTCATTGGCATCGTCATCAACAGCACACAACCCTATTGCATAACTTTTCCAGTCCAGATTTTTCTTCAGAGCTCTAGACACAATTGTACAACTGCTACATTAACATCTCCCTTTACTTATCATCTCAAATGGAACATATACAAAGTGAAACTGATCTTTTGTGCCAAATCTGGTTCATAGTTACTACTCTCTATCTTAGCAGAGGTAAGCCAGTCAAATAGATAGGCATCACAGATATATGGAAGACACCTCCAAGCTTATCACTTTCCTTAACTGCTATCCAAGACTATCCAGGTAATTTATAGTAAAAGTACCTTGAAGTATTTGTGCCTCTATGTCCCTTTTTTCTCACTTCAAGCAAGGCTTTTATTCCATCCCTCAAGAATGTTTGTTCCAGGACTGAAGGCAGAATTTAAGATGATGGTTCTTTCTATCTATGATAGCAGCTTAATTGTGGCTTCAGACTAAAGAAATCAGCCCCTTGAGGTAGGGTGGAAGAAAGTACTACCAAGGATGCGAACCATCTGAGACCAAATGTCCTAGGAAGGAGGTGGGATGGTAAGGAAGGTAGAAAATCAAAAGGTGGAACTCTGGGTTTGCATAATAACAGCAGAAAATAAGCTGTGAGAATTGAGATTAGAGGTATTTCTACACACACGTTTGGTATGATTCTTAGTGTATACGTCTAACCCTGAAGAATTAACCTTTGTATATTAACACACCCCCCTCACACACACACACACACAGCGATGCAGACAGGTTTTAGTAATTCCCATAATAGAGAAAGGGATTCTAATCTTCATTCTTTTGCCATCAGTTCTCACATGCTTACTGCATTCAATTTTCTCAACCAATCTTTTTTTTTTTTTTTTGATTGTGTTTCAAGCAGCTTTTTGTTTTATTTGTTTAAGATTTGACAAGAGTCATGGCAAGGACTCTTTCTTGGAGAGAAAATAGATGTACACAGTCATGATAGTATTAAAAAAGCATGCATGTTCAGGGAACTGAAATTTTGTGATGATAGTATGTTAGTAATTCAGTCATATCTGAGTCTTTGCGACCCCATGGACTGTAGCCTGCCTGGCTCCTCAGTCCATTGGATTCTCCCGGGAAGAATACTGGAGTGGGTAGACATTCCCTTCTCCAGGGGATCTTCCTGACCCAGGGATCGAACCCAGTTCTCCTGCATTGCAGGCAGATTCTTTACCATCCGCCACCAGGGCAGCCCTTCTGGGATCATAGTGGTATCAACATAACCATGATCCCGGTCATCACAGAGGCTGTGATTCAATCAGAAGGAATAACTGGAGGGAAAAAAGTAATAAGTACAAGATGTAATGTGAAATTATAGGCTAAGTTCCTGACCTACTTTAGAGAAATTAGAAAGGTCTTCCAAAGAACATAACTTTTAAGTTAAAATATTAAAGGCTAATGACTAACCAGAAAATAAGAAGCAGAGAAAGTGTGCTCCAAGCAGACTGAGTAGTAAGCATAAAAGCCCAGAAACGAGGGAGATCATGGGATGCTTAAGAATCTAAAAATTTGCATGACTGGAAGTAGAATGGCTGAAAGGGACTGAAACTCTCCTCTTACTTGATTTGTAAAGAATAACTGATTCTGGTGACCATCTTCTCCTCGAAACACCATCATTCAGTGTCTCTGATATCACACTCTGCATTTTTCCTCTAGCTCTCTTCACTCTTGCTGTCAATCAGCTCTTATCTTGGCACCCTCCTTTGTAAATCCTTAAATCCATCTTCACTGTGTGCCCTGTCTACATAATCTTACCTACTTGCATAGTTTTCATTGGCATTGTCATCAACAGCACACAACCCTATTGCATAACTTTTCCAGTCCAGATTTTTCTTCAGAGCTCTAGACACAATTGTACAACTGCTACATTAACATCTCCCTTTACTTATCATCTCAAATGGAACATATACAAAGTGAAACTGATCTTTTGTGCCAAATCTGGTTCATAGTTACTACTCTCTATCTTAGCAGAGGTAAGCCAGTCAAATAGATAGGCATCACAGATATATGGAAGACACCTCCAAGCTTATCACTTTCCTTAACTGCTATCCAAGACTATCCAGGTAATTTATAGTAAAAGTACCTTGAAGTATTTGTGCCTCTATGTCCCTTTTTTCTCACTTCAAGCAAGGCTTTTATTCCATCCCTCAAGAATGTTTGTTCCAGGACTGAAGGCAGAATTTAAGATGATGGTTCTTTCTATCTATGATAGCAGCTTAATTGTGGCTTCAGACTAAAGAAATCAGCCCCTTGAGGTAGGGTGGAAGAAAGTACTACCAAGGATGTGAACCATCTGAGACCAAATGTCCTAGGAAGGAGGTGGGATGGTAAGGAAGGTAGAAAATCAAAAGGTGGAACTCTGGGTTTGCATAATAACAGCAGAAAATAAGCTGTGAGAATTGAGATTAGAGGTATTTCTACACACACGTTTGGTATGATTCTTAGTGTATACGTCTAACCCTGAAGAATTAACCTTTGTATATTAACACACCCCCCTCACACACACACACACACAGCGATGCAGACAGGTTTTAGTAATTCCCGTAATAGGGAAAGGGATTCTAATCTTCATTCTTTTGCCATCAGTTCTCACATGCTTACTGCATTCAATTTTCTCAACCAATCTTTTTTTTTTTTTTCAAAATTCTGTAAAATTGTGATGGAATACTTGTAGACACCTGCAATATGCCAACAAGTGAGTGCTTATTCTAGGAATATTCTTGAAAATATCATCTGTTGTAGTAACTTATGGTAGTTTTGCTTTCATTTTGTGAGACTCCTCTGCAAGATAAAGAGTTCTAGATGAATACATTTGCATATGGATGTATAAGAGAGTTACTTAAAGGAAGGGAAGCTAGGTTCTAAACATATTTTTAATCCCTAATTTGAAGTCCCATATATAAGCAGCCTTGAAATATTTATATCCCTATAATAACTAAGTGACCCACTCATCTGTCACTGAACACAGTCCTAATATAAATAGGCTGATGCTGATATAGGAGAACTTGGAGGCTTAAAAGTCCTTTAACTGATGTATTATTTCTACTTGACAGTTTTGAGAAATTAGAACTTTGATCACATGCTATGTATCTTTCCCTTGTTTGTTTTTTCTACTTGTATCTAAATTTTCTCAACTCAGGCCTAGGTCAAATCCTAATTATTTACGTCATTCTCTGTGACCCTGGTGGCTCAGAGGTTAAAGCGTCTGCCTCTAATGGGGGAGACTCGGGTTGGATACCTGGGTTGGGAAGATCCCCTGGAGAAGGAAATGGCAATCCACTCCAGTATTCTTGCCTGGAAAATCCCATGGACGAAGAAGCCTAGTAGGTCACAGTCTACATGGTTGCAAAGAATCGGACACAACTGAGTGACTTCACCTTCACCTTCACCTGTGACCTAAAGTAAATCACCTAAGTATGTGAACTTTATTTTTTCCCATTAAGTTGTAAATGATCTGAGGGACCTCTCTAATTTTCACCATTTTATGATGCAGTATACGCGAATATAAATATATACACACACACACATATATATGTATATTTCTAATTGCTTCATTTTGGTATGCTATAAACTAGAAGAGTAAGGTCTATTCAAAGAAAAATCAGTTAAAGACATGTGATACAAAGGTCATAGAAGTATTTATTTTTTCCTCATATACATAAAAATATTTATGACTAGGGGTAGGCTTTTTTTTCCCAAATGTGTATTATTATTGTTTGAGTAATCTGTTGCTACATTATAATATATCTCCAAATTAGAAGCTAGTGTCTTTTTCTCAATTGTACATACACAAGCTGGGCAGTGTTTATCAGTTTTCTTCATAGCAGTAGCTGGGGCAACCTGACTGAGACCGTCTGATCAACATCTAAAACTGTTCCCCTCATAGAGGGTAAATTAGTTGTTGATTTGCTATTGATTGATAATTCAGACTATTGTTGGAGTCTTTGATTCTTCTCCAAGTAGGGTCAGTCCAGGAACTGCTTGGGCTTCCTTAAAACATGGTAAATTCTAAGCATGGGTATTCTAAGGGGAGCATCTGGGAAAGTAAGCATTTCAGGAGACCCAAAGAAGAGAATCAAGTGCTCTTGTGATCTGGCATCAAAATTCCTCTAAGTCACTTCCCCTGAATTCTTTAGTGAATCAAGTCACAAGACCAGTCAAAATTAAATGAATGAGTCCAACTACTCTCCATGAGAAAAATAATAAAGTTTGTGCTTATCTTTAATTTGCTACAGACAATATCCCCTCAAGGTACTTTATTAAAAAATGCTAAGTCTTCTATCTTTTCCTTCAGTTTTATTTCCCACCTAAGTTGGAGTTAGTGATGACTTGATTAGGTTTACAGTTTTCTGTTTCCACTGTAATGAGACAGACATAAAAATCACTAAATATAATTCGAAATGGTGAATTTAAAATTTAGAATGAGAGGTACACAAAGAACTATGGGAATACAGGAAAGGCATTCACCAAACTTGAAGCTACAGAAGGCTTTGGAAAGGAAGTAATGATGAACTAATTCTTTAAGTATGATTCAGAGTACATGCCAGAGTTTTTACATAGCTGTCCACATGTGTACACTATGAAACACATGTACTTGCACTTGGAAGATCCTGAGCTGTCATGTGGGAAAGGGCAAAATTTATTCTGGGCACTGAAACAGCATGTTAAAGGGCAATCAATTATGAAAAAAAATTAGTTGGGTTCAGAGAAATATGAGAATTTTAGTGTGGCTAGACAACATCAAACACATTAATTAGGATATGAGGTCATGAGATACTAGCTGAAGCACTGTAGCAAAATTTTTTTACTGCTAATATATTTTTAACTGTTTTCAATTTAAATTTCTCTTTGCATTTCACCTATTCAATAAGGTATTAAGGTTGGTGATTTATTTCCTCCAAGAAAGTATATAGCAAGGTAGAAATCAGAAGTAGCTGGGGTTAAGAAAAAAACAAGCTCTTTTCTTTGGAGTAGAATAATACGCACTAAGTAAATCTAGAAGAAAGTGCAGAGAAAGAAGCTAATGATTTAAGTGGTTTGCTTGTTACTTTTCTACAGGAATCTTTAAAAAATGGCATGCTAGAACAGCCCATTTATTTTCACTATATTATCCATTAGTCTTGTCTTTACATAGACTCAAGTCCAGAGAGAAGAATAAATTATATTACACTCATTTTCCCCATTTCTACTCAGCTTATGGAAATGCGGCAGGTTCCGTTGTGCACTTTAACTAAAATGCTCCTGCTGAGAAAGGCATTTCTCAGATGGGGATTTCATCTTTCTTGCAGACCCCAGACACACTGTATAAATAATGCATCCCTTACTCCTGGCTGGATAGGGCGATGTTTCACCTATAAGGTTGCCTCTCCAGGAAGCCATTGTTGCTCCACTTGTAATTTTTGCTCTAATTTTTGAAAAGGTAACACAGTTTTATCTTTAATAGCCACTTGATCATTGCAGAGATTAACATGTCATGTTGGAGACATTAGTCAAGAAAGCCTTAGAATACATCGTGAGGTCCTTACATCCCCCCAGACTGTGCAGGAGCACATTGATAGGTGTTTTCACGCTGCTATCTCTAAATTACATGCAGGTATTGAAAGGGTATGTTTATTAGATATGAGCCCACTGGCTTTTAATCAAATTTAGAGAGCTGCGAACAGAGCTCTCTCCCGATCTTTATCTTTCACTGACAATAATGAATTTATCATTCTCCCTGTGACATTACTCACAGGAAAGTCACAGCATTTTCTATTAGATCTCCTGAAGGCTCTGGAATGAACTAGACCAGTGCCTTACATAAGAAAAGGCAGAGCTCCTGAACTAATTAATGTCTGATTGCAATTTAAACTAATCTAGAATAAGGATAAGTTATATAATGGATGTTTTGAGGTTCTTCCAGACAGTTGGCTTTACAAAAAAGAAAATTGAGTGGAAGAAATAATTACCTGTACCACTGAAATGCCCACCACTCACTCCTTGAAGATTATCACCTCAATGAAAATTTCCCAGACACTTCTCACTGCCATCGAACTTAAGCATGTTCCAATCCCCAAGGTATACTAAAATTTTTATAATTATTAATAGAACAAGGTTGGCAAAGTGAAACCTATAGGACAAATCCAGTAAGTACTCCACCAGTTTTAAACCAGTTATATAGGAACACAACACTCTCATTGATTCATTTTCTATGGCTATTTTCATTTTAAAACAACAGAGTTGAATAGCTGCAACAGAGACCAGATGGCCAGAAAATCCTGAAATAATTTTTTTCTGGCCCTTCACAAAAAATCCTTGCAAAGATACTAGTACTGAGAAAGCAGTTCTTTCTAGATAAGTGAATTTTGAAAGGAATTTAAGTTCAACATTTCAAATAGTTTAATGTTTTTTTATAAAGTAAAAACCACCTCTAACATCTTGAAATAGTTGATATAGATTTGTTTTTGTAGTATACATTGTTATACCACCTTTAATACAGCATATTCAAATGATTTAAATTTCATGTGATGATTATATAAATCTCACTTAGTTTTCCTTTATAAAGTGAAATACCTTATACTGTGTTTGAAGTATTAGGCAGAGTACAGGAGTAAATGAGCATTTATCCTAAGAATAAACTGGCACTTGCTTTCAAAAAATAAAATAAAATTCCCTGATGTTAGCTGGGGTTTTGCTCACTTGTTTTTTACATTAAAGGTAAAGTGAAGGACACAGAACTTGGTTTCAACTCTAAGGCTATATTTCTGCAAAAAAATGAATTTTATAATGAAAAACTGAAGTAAACTTTTCCCAGGTGATTTTCTCACCCTTCAGGAAATCATTATCATTACCACTATTTCTGTCTCTATCTTTAGATTTGTCATTGGCATCCAAAACATTGTCTTTGAGTTCTACATCACTGGAACAATGAAGATAAGGTACTTCCCTGTCAGTTTGTACCTATTTGCCAGTTTTATAAGGTGGGAGGCCGCATGTCAATTGCCCTTAAAAAAAAAAAAAAATGACAGTAACAGTATATTTTGCTGAGCACTAAATCTTAGAAAGCCTTTACCATTTAATAAGCAATGTTTTATACATATAAAAAGAATGACTTGTCATCTTGCAATAATACTATAGGCATATACATAGTAAAAATTATAATGATAAGATGCAGTGAATCTTTTGTATATTGCTCACATATTTGACAAATTCCGTTTGTAATGATACTTTATATTTTGAATTATACTCTGAATTTTAAATTAAATAAATAAAGCAAAACTATCAGGGAAGAAAATTATAAAATATGAATTCTCTCAGCCATTAATCTTATTTTCACAGAATAAGTTATGCAGTATTCTATCTATAGGCTGTTAGCTTTGCCAAGTGATATGGCTATAAAATAATCTTTCACTGAAGGAGCTATAAGTCTGATAAAATTATTGTTAATTATAGTTT
>SJYC01103314.1:0-17613 GCA_006408675.1 Madoqua kirkii
TAGTACATGGGGTCACAAGAGTCAGACATGACTTAATGACTAAATCATCACCACCACTCATTGGTGTATGTCTATATTCCACATACACAAGAGATGACTCTACACATGGATATCACCGGATGGTCAAAACCAAAATCAGATTGATTATATTCTTTGCAGCCAAAGATGGAGATGCTCTATACAGTGAGCAAAAACAAGACGAGGAGCTGACTGTGGCTCAGATCACAAACTCTTTATTGTAAAATTCAGACTTAAGTTGAAGAAAGCAGGGAAAACCACTAAACCATTCAGGTACTACCTAAACCAAATCCTTACAATTATACTGTGGAAGTGACAAATAGATTCAAGGGGATAGATCTGATAGACAAGAGTGCCTGAAGAACTATGTACAGAGGCTCATGACATTGTACAGGAGGCAGTGATCAAGATCATCCCCAAGAAAAAGAAATGCAAAAAGGCAAAATGGTTGTCTAAGGAAGCCTTACAAACAGCTGGGGGAAAAAAAGAGAAGCTAAAGGCAAAGGAGAAAAAGAAAGAATGCAGAGTTCTAAGGAATAGCAAGGAGAGATAAGAAAGCCTTCCTCAGTGATCAATGAAAAGAAATAGAGGAAAGCAATAGAATGAGAAAGACTAGAGATCTCTTCAAGAAAATTAGAGATGCCAAGGGAACATTTCATGCACAGATGGGCACAATAAATGACAGAAATAATAGGGATCTAATAGAAGCAGAAGATATTAAGAAGAGATGGCAAGAATATACTGAAAACTACACAAAAATGATCTTAATAATCTGGATAACCACGATGGTGTGATCACTCACCTAGAGCCAAATAGCCATCCTAGAATGTGAAGTCAAGTGGGCCTTAGGAAGCATCACTATGCACAAAGCTATTGGAAGTGCTGGAATTTCAGCTGGGCTATCTCAAATCCTAAAAGATGATGCTGTGAAAGTGTTTCACTCAATATGTCAGCAAATCTGAAAAACTCAGCACTGGCCATAGGACTGGAAAAGGTCAGTTTTTATTCTAATCACAAAGAAAGACAATGCCAAAAAATGCTCAAACTCCTGCACAATTGCATTCATCTCACATGCTAGCAAACCAATGCTCGAAATTCTCCAGGCTAGGCTTCAACAGTACATGAACCATGAACTTCCAGATGTTCAAGCTTGTTTTAGAAAAGGCAAAGGAACCAAAGACCAAATTGCCAACATCCATTGGATCATAGAAAAAGCAAGAGAGTTCCAGAAAAACATCTCCTTCTGCTTTTTGGCTACACCAAAACCTTTGACTTTGTGGATCATAACAAACTGGAAAATTTTGAAAAAGATGGGAATAGCAGATCATCTGACCTGCCTCCTGAAAGATCTGTATGAGGTCAAGAAGCAACAGATAGAACTGGACATGGAATAGCAGACTGGCTCCAAATAAGGAAAGGAGTACCTCAAGGCTGTATACTGTCACCCTGTTTATTTAACTTATATGCAGAGTACATCATGAGAAATACTGGACTGTAAGAAACACAAGCTGGAATTAATGTTGCCGGGAGAAATACCAATAATTTCAGATATGCAAATGACACCACCCTCATGTTAGAAAGCTAACGCCTTGTATATACATGAATGAGAAAGGCTGGGAGATGAAGACAACTGACATTCATACTAAGGAACCTGGACTTAGTGTATCTTTCTGCACAGTATTTATAGCTCTGTACATGCACTCATGCATGCTAAGTCACTTCAGTCATGTCTGACTCTGTGGAACCCTATGGGCTGTAGCCTGCTAAGCTCCTCTGTCTAGGGGATTCTCCAGGCAAGAATACTGGAGTGGGTTGCCATGCCCTCCTTCATGGGATCTTCCTGAACCAGTGAATAGACCCATGCCTTTTATGTTTCCTGCATTGGCAGGGAGGTTCTTTATCACTAGTGCCACCTGGGAAGCCCATACTCACTTCTCTACTCTTATTTTAGTTGGGCAAGAGGCAATCTAGACTAGCTACAGGCATATTTGCTTCAGAGTGGAAAGCTATAGAAACGCTCCTTCCCCAACTGTCTGTGGTGTTTTCTGATGGAGATGAGAGCAGCTTATATGATCTGTCTAAAAAACTGGTGGAAGCTTTCCCTTTTGAAAGTATAATCACTCATTCATATGCATTATCTTCTTGAAATGTATTTTTATGTTATAATTTTATCATCATTATTAAAAACATTTCTTACAAATTTTTTTTCTATTCAAAGTAATCTGCTGGAAGATGTATTTCTTGTCCTCTAGGGATATTTAGCAGTTGATTACAACTGTATGACCTTATAGAACAGAACAACCTCTTTTCTTCAAGTATACCAGTGGCCACTTTGCATATAGTCAAATATAAACTGTAAAAAACCAGATCAGAAGGCCTGTATACCATCTTACTATATCTGGTCAGTCTTGTCAATAGCACTCAGTGAGTCATGAAATAATTAAATGTTTTCTGTAGTAGTATTGTGTAATTCTGTACAGCTCCCACTGAAGTTTATCTGCCTCCTCAGTCCAAAGCAAGGATGACCCTAGTGCAGCATATTAAACACACACACACACACACACACACACACACACACACACACACAAATTTATTGGGCCATTTGGTTTCCTCTGGATTTGTACAAAACTGTCTTATTCAACAAGATAAGATCCTAAATCTTCTGACTCAGAGTAGTTACAAAGCTCCCTCACGAACATTTTCTATAGTTAATATACTGTACTGATGGACACACAAGGATCCATTTTCTATATCATATTGCTAGATAAAAGAGGTTTTGCAAATTCACACAGCTGGTTTTCAAACAGCCCCCTGTTTTGTCAAGTTTAATTTACAGAAGTAAACTCCAAGCATGGACTAGAACTGAACAATATTTTTTTTTTGGAACCAACTTCAGCAATAAACGTTAAGGCAAACAGCATGCACATACACATCTACAAAGGAAAGAAGCACCTGCTCTCCACCTGCAAAACAGAGTATTTAACCCAGGTCAAGGATACACAATGTGATTTACAACTGACTGCATCAATTAATGCAGTTTTTCCTTCAGCAAAGAGAGGAATACAGTGCAGTTAAAATAACAGTTTTTTAGTGTTTCTAGAACCAAAACTCCAGAGGTCTTTTTAGTGATGTCTATCATACTGTTCCAAAATTGGTCAGACCATCAACAAAGATGTATTAGCATTAATAAGTTTATTATTAATATTCTAATATATCAACTGAATATTCATATAGTAAGCATTGAAGGGTAGAAGGGATATACCATCACAAAATATGCCACACGGACAAAAGAATTATTTTGAGCGAAAGATATTTGAATTTCTAAAATCTCTTATTTTCCTAAAAACAGAACCTCCCCCAAAGAATTCAGTTTTCATAAATGTCACCAGGAATTCTCTCATTGGACATAAGAATCAGCACTAAAGCTAAACAAATGTTGTCAAAAAAACTATCATAGCACCTTTCTATTTTCCTAATGGATCATTATCTTTCAAAATATTTGCTTTTATTCCTGTAAGTGCCCTTTCCCTACCCTTCTAAGTTATTTTTTCTCATGGAAGTACCCTCTGCCTGGCCCTCTCTCCAGTTAGATGACATAAAGACTCTCAAAACTCAATGTCCTTTTGACTATTCACTTCTATCTTTGATACCTCCATGCACATAAAATTAAAAATTAATAGATGTATATGCTTTTTCTTCTGTTAACCTATTATTAACCATTTAGTTTATATCATCCCTCTTCTTCCCCCAATTGCAGAGCCTAAAAGAGTAGTGAAGTCTTTTCCTTCCCTACAGTTTATAACTATATTATATTCAACTACTATTGTCAACTAAGTGTTCCAGTTAAAAAAAGTCATTTCTGATCCTTATATGATTCATGTTCTCAGAGCTAGTTGGTGAATAAAAAACAAAAGAAACTGCTACATAATTGAATTGAACAACTAAACACACACACACACACACCTCAGATTTATTGACTACTGCACCCTTGTATCAGAGAAGGTGATGGCACCCCACTCCAGTACTCTTGCCTGGAAAATCCCATGGACAGAGTAGCTTGGTAGGCTGCAGTCGATGGGGTCACGAAGAGTCAAACATGACTGAGAGACTTCACTTTCACTTTTCACTTTCATGCATTGGAGAAGGAAATGGCAACCCACTCCAGTGTTCTTGCCTGGAGAATCCCAGGGACAGAGGAGCCTAGTAGGCCGCTGTCTCTGGGATCGCACAGAGTTGGACATGACTGAAGCGACTTACTAGCAGCAGCAACAGCACCCTTGTATAATTCTCTTAATTCAATAAGTTCTCAGTTTTCTCTCTATAAAAAAAGTTATCACCCAAAATCAATGGATTCTTCATAATGTTAATTATTTTGTAAAATAAATAAATAAGTAAATATAGGAGATGTATGGAATTATAGTTCAATGTGGAAAACAGTGGGGAAGTGAGGTTGAATATATTCATTACAATATGATATTCCAGCAACTGAAATATGTTAATAATATGTGTTTTGACTGCCTTAGATATGTTTAGTTTCCAAATTGCTCCAAGGAACAATCCATAACTATCAACAGTCTTTTAGCTTTTGCCAGATCCAAATTGGTACTTGCCATCTACCTGTACAAGGGATAAATCATGAGCCAATGTAGTTGCTGACCTTTGATATCTCCTGAAAGAAGTTCAGGGTAAAGATCAGGAATAGGCCTTCTAAGCTCTAGGAAAAACTGGCAGAAGAGGCCTTCAAATAGACATTTTCAAGGGCTGATGTCGGGAGCCACATTAGGAATTACTGACAAAATGGAGGCACGGTCCCAGCCCCCTCTCCTCATCTCACAGGCATGGCCCCAAGATGAAGGAGTTAGGCCTTGTGATTCTGACTTGTTCTTTCCTTTCTTCGGTTGAGTTGGCTGGAAAAAATGTTAAGGTGCTTGAGAGAAGCATGAGAAAGCACAAAGCCTTCTACAGTTGTGCCCAGAAAATAATCTATAAAATAACCGTTGACATTTGTTCGAGGATCTTTACAAAGAATGTCCCCAGATGAGCAAGTAGGCCGCAGATTGAGACCATGGGAAGGATTGTTACCTGAGACCTGTTTCTGAGGGGAATGTTTATAGCAAAAGAAATTTGCTGAGTTTAGGGTTTAAGATTAATTAAGAATAACTAGAAGCCTTTTTAGGAGATAATGATCTTAAGATGCTAGGGGCAAACAGGATATAGAAAGATAAGAAATGAGGAACGTAGCATGTGAAATGAAGTGAAGTTGCTCAGTCATGTCCTATTCTTTGTGACACTGTGGACTGTAACCTACCAGGCTCCTCTATCCATGGGATTTTCCAAGCAGGAGTACAAGAGTGGATTGCCATTTCCTTCTCCAGGGGATTTTTCCTATCCAGGGATTGAACCCAAGTCTCCCATATTATAGGCAAATTAAGAATAACTAGAAGCCTTTTTAGGAGATAATGATCTTAAGATGCTAGGGGCAAACAGGATATAGAAAGATAAGAAATGAGGAACGTAGCATGTGAAATGAAGTGAAGTTGCTCAGTCATGTCCTATTCTTTGTGACACTGTGGACTGTAACCTACCAGGCTCCTCTATCCATGGGATTTTCCAAGCAGGAGTACAAGAGTGGATTGCCATTTCCTTCTCCAGGGGATTTTTCCTATCCAGGGATTGAACCCAAGTCTCCCATATTATAGGCAGACACTTTACCTGCCTACAATGGAGGCCTTAGATAGTATATTCACACACATATTTAAGGTTTTTCATTGTAACTCATATGTATGAGTTACAATGTAATCACAAGTTAAGTACAGGACACACAAGAGAACTTCAGTTCAGTTCAGTTACTCAGTCGTGTCCGACTCTTTGCGACCCCATGAATCACAGCACGCCAAGCCTCCAGGTCCATCACTAACTGCTGGAGTTCACTCAGACGCACGTCCATCAGATCAGTGATGCCACTGAGTCATCTCATCCACTGTCATCCCCTTCTCCTCCTGCCCCCAATCCCTCGCAACATCAGAGTCTTTTCCAGTGAGTCAACTCTTTGCATGAGATGGCCAAAGTACTGGGGTATCAGCTTCAGCATCATTCCCTCCAAAGAAATTCCAGGGCTGATCTCCTTCAGAACGGACTAGTTGGACACCTTTGCAGTCCAAGGGACTCTCAAGAGTCCTCTCCAACACCACAGTTCAAAAACATCAATTCTTCGGTGCTCAGCTTTCTTCACAGTACAACTCTCACATCGATACATACCACTGGAAACACAATAGCCTTGACTAGACAGACCTTTGTTGGCAAAATAATGTCTCTGCTTTTCGATATGTAATCTAGGTTGGTCATAACTTTTCTTCCAAGGAGTAAATGTCTTCTAATTTCAAAGCTGCAGTCACCATCTGCAGTGATTTTGGAACCCAAAAAAATAAAGCCTGACACAGTTTCCACTGTTTCCCCATCTTTTTCTCATGAAGTGATGAGACCAAATGCCATGATCTTCGTTTCTTGATTGTTGTTTTAAGCCAACTTTTTCACTCTCCTCTTTCACTTTCATCAAGAGGCTTTCTCATTCTTCTTCACTTTCTGCCATAAGGGTGGTGTCATCTGCATATCTGAGGTTTTTGATATTTCTCCCAGCAATCCTGATTGCAGCTTGTGCTTCTTCCAGCCCAGCATTTTTTATGATATACTCTGCATATAAGTTAAATAAGCAGGGTGTCAATATACAACCTTGATGTACTCGTTTTCCTATTTAAAACCAGTCTGTTGTTCCATGTCCAGTTCTAATTGTTGACTCTTGACCTGCATATAGGTTTCTTAAGAGGCAGGTCAGGTGGTCTGGTATTCCCATTGCTTTCAGAATTTTCCACAGTTTATTGGATCCACACAGTCAAAGACTTTGGCATAGTCAATAAAGCAGAAATAGATGTTTTTCTGGAACTCTCTTGCTTTTTCCATGATCCAGCAGATGTTGGAAATTTGATCTCTGGTTCCTCTGCCTTTTCTAAACCAACTTGAACATCTGGAAGTTCATGGTTCATGTATTGCTGAAGTCTGGCTTGGAGAATTTTGAGCATTACTTTAAGAGCATGTGAAATGAGTGGGATTCTGCAGTAGTTTGAGCATTCTTTGGCATTGCCTTTCCTTGGGGTTGGAATGAAAACTGATCTTTTCCAGTCCTATGGCCACTGCTGAGTTTTCCAAATTTGCTGGAATATTGAGTGCAGCACTTTCATAGCATCATGCTTCACTGTTTGAAATAGCTCCACCGGAATTCCATCACCTCCACTAGCTTTATTCATAGTGACGCTTTCTAAGGCACACTTGACTTCACATTCCAGGATGTCTAGCTCTAGGTGAGTGATCACACCATCATGATTATCTTGGTCATGAAGATCTTTTTTGTACAGTTATTCTGTGTATTCTTGCCACCACTTCTGAATGTCTTCTGCTTCTGTTAGGTCCAGACCATTTCTGTCCTTTATCATCTCCATCTTTGCATGAAATATTCTCTTGGTATCTCTAATTTTCTTGAAGAGATCTCTAGTCTTTCCCGTTCTGTTGTTTTCCTCTATTTCTTTGCACTGATCATTGAAGAAGGCTTTTTAAACTCTTCTTGCTGTTTTTTGGAACTCTGCATTCAGATGCTTATATCTTTCCTTTTCTCCTTTGCTTTTCACCTCTCTTCTTCCCATAGCTATTTGTAAGGCCTCCCCAGACAACCATTTTGCTTTTTTTGCATTTCTTTTCCATGGGGATGGTTTTGATCCCTGTCTCCTGTACAATGTCACGAACCTCCATCCATAGTTCATCAGGTACTCTATCTATCAGATCTAGTCCCTTAAATCTATTTCTCACTTTCACTGTATAAGGGATTTGATTTAGGTCATACCTGAATGGTCTAGTGTTTTTCCCTACTCTTCAATTTAAGTCTGAATTTGTCAATAAGGAGTTCATGATCTGAGCCATAGTCAGCTCCTGGTCTTGTTTTTGTTGACTGTCTAGAGCTTCTCCATCTTTGGCTGCAAAGAATATAATCAATCTGATTTCAGTGTTGACCATCTGGTGATGTCCATGTGTAGAGTCTTCTCTTGTGTTGTTGGAAGAGGGTGTTTGCTATGACCAGTGCATTTTCTTGTAAAACTCTATTAATCTTTGCCCTGCTTCATTCCGTATTCCAAGGCCAAATTTGCCTGCTACTCCAGGCGTTTCTTGACTTCTTACTTTTGCATTTCAGTCCCCTATAATGAAAAGGACGTCTTGTTTGGGTGTTAGTTCTAGAAGGCCTTGTAGGTCTTTATAGAACCATTCAACTTCAACTTCTTCAGTGTTACTGGTTGGGGCATAGAGTTGGATTACTGTGACACATATAAACATCTACAATATTAAGACCAATGAGTGGGCTAACCTAGCCTAATTTTGCAGTAGAGAGCAAGCTGTTTTTATTATATTAATCTAATAATGATCATATCATTATTGAGCTTTATCAGTTAAGTACTGTGTTAAAAGTTTTGCGTGTACTATAATTTGAAGCCAAGTTCCTATAAAATTGAGTTCCCCTACCTAATTTATGGTTAACCTCTCTATACATAGCTCCCCCCTCCCCCTTTTCTTGCACATTCCCTGCTCCTCTCAGTGTTGAAGAGTACTAAACAAAAGGAGGAACTGAAACTGAACAGGACGTGTGCCCCTTCTCAAGTAGAAAAGCGTATCGTGTTTCTTATTTGTAGAAAATAGCTTTAGTCTATGAGGTATTCCTTGAGTTCCAAAGAGCATATTCAAGCAGTTAGACAATTCAAGAAATGCATAAACAAAGGAAAAGCAGTCAAGCAAGAAAAGTAATGATAGATTAAATAATAGTTCAGCAATAAGACAGAGTCACAGAGTCCTATTCCTTCTCAGATATATACATATATACATGTGACACATATGTCTAATTTATTTCACAGAAGTTTTGTTACCCACTTAGTGAAGAATATTGACTGTATGCTGACCACAACACAGCAGACAGACCCCAGACTGGCTAGAATCAAGAGGGTGATGATTAAGATTTTTGAAACATCATCTTAACATCTACCACCAACCAGTGAAGAATGGCCAGACTGATCATATGAGTCCCTGTGAGACCTCTAATGTTGCCTGAACTATCTCCTTGTCCTAAAGCCATCAGGGAGGTGGGTCTTTGGGGCATAAACTGTCTGTTCTGCTTGCTTGGCACCCTGCAATAAATGCTGTACTTTCCTTCACTACAGCCAGGTGTCAGTAGATTAACTTTGCTGCACATCAGGAGAGCTGAAGTGAGTTTGGTTTAATAACAATTTTAATTATTACACATGCCCTAAGAGATAGATTAAAAAGTTATTCTAATAAAAAAATCTAAGTTTTAGAAATGTTAAGGTACAAAAAGGGAGGAAAGAAAACTCTTCCCCTATCTTTCTAATTTCAATGACTGTAACATTAAACTGATAAAAACAGATAACAAAACAGAAAAAAAAAAAAAAAAACAAATTTAAGTGTGTGAATACACATAGGAATTCACAGTAGTAGTAGTAGTGTTAGTCACTCAGTCACATTCAACTCTTTGTGATCCCACAGACTGTAGCCCACCAGGCTCCTCTGTCCATGGGATTCTTCAGGCAAGAAGATTCGAGTAGATTGCCATTCCCTTCTCTATAGGATCTTCCCAACCCAGGTATCGAATCCAGGTCTCCTGCATTACAAACAGATTCTTTGATGTCTGAGCTACAAGGAAGATTAGAAATTCACAAGGCAATGTGATTCAAGAACAAAGTCAGAATTTGAGGGATGTATATGTTGGAGAAAGAGAGAACCCTGTCCAGGGCTCAAAATGGGCTCTTCTCTAACCCATGGAAATCAACTATCTGAGGAAACATATGTGCTGACAAAGCAAAAGACTTTACTGGGAAGGGCCTGAGAAGAGACCAATAGGGTAAGGGAAACCAGAAGAACTGTCCCACTTCAAGGCTTACAGTCTCAGGTTTTATGATGATTTCATTTCCAGATTGTCTTTGGATCAATCATTCTGAGCTGGGGTCCTTTCTGGCGGTGTGCACATAACTCAATCAAGGTGGATTCCACAGAGATGGATTCTAGGAGATTGGTAGCCATATGGACTGGACTCTCCTCTCTTCTTTTGACCTTTCCAAATTATTTCAATTGGTGGTAGCTTGTTAGTTTCACATTCCTTACCAGGACTTCCTATTGAAAGACAAGTCTTGCAAGTGGTTACAATCCTGCCTGGCCAAGGTGGGCAGTTTCAGTCAGTGGTTTTCCTAATATATATACCATCTCAGGGCAAACAAAGAAAAAAAAAGGGTTTTGTTTTCTGAGAAAGGGAAGATAAGTTATGGGAAGGAGATCAGAGAATTTATAAAATATTTACTCAGAAGTTATTAGTAAGGTTTGTAATGCAGATTTAAACCAGTGCCATTTTTAAAGGTTGTTAAGAGTCCTCCCCCACTCTGTTAGAGGAGCCAGAGACACCTTTTATTAATGGAAAATACCTTTATAAACATAAATTTTCTTTACAAAAGGGAATCTTATCTTCACCTGTTAGTTCTCCCTTCACCTGCTGGTTTTCAATAGCCTTCAACTCAAAATAATGCTTATACCAAAAAAGCATATGTGGGGCTGACATAGTCTTATTCTCATTATTACTTTACAAAAGTCAAATAGGTAATAAGTTGTGGCACAATGATTTGACATCTGATAAGCTGTTTTATAATTAAGGATATTGTACTGTAAGCCAAGTCTATGCCCCACACACTAATGTTGAAGAAGCTGAGGAGTCCTATGAAGACTTATCTTGTAAGAACTAACACCAAAAAAAAAAAAAAATGATGTCCTTTTCATCATAGGGGACTGGAATACAAAACTAGGAAGTCAACAGATACCTTGAGTAACAGGCAGTTTGGCTTTGGAGTACAAAATAAAGTGGGAAAATGGTTAATAGAGATTTGCCAAGTGAATACACTGGTTATAGAAAACACACTCTTCCAACAACCTAAGAGACAGCTCTACACATGGACATCACCAGTTGCTCAACACCGAAATCAGATTGATTATATTCTTTGTAGCCAAAGATGAAGAAGCTCTATATAGTTAGCAAAAGCAAGATTGGGAGCTGATTGTGGCTCAGATATTGAGTTCCTTATTGCAAAATTCAGACTGAAATTGAAGAATGTAGGGAAAACCAGTAAGCCAAAATCAAGTCCCTTATGATACAGTGGAAGTGAGAAATAGACTCATGGTATTAGATCTGATAGACAGAGTGCCTGAAGAATTGTGGATGGAGGTTCATATGTATGAGAGGCAGTGATAAAAACCATCCCCATGAAAAACAAATACTAAAGGCAAAATGGCTGTCTAAGGAGGCCTTACAAATAGCTGAGAAAAGAAGAGAAGTGAAAGGCAAAAGAGAAAAAAAAAAAGTATATCCATCTGAATGCAGAGTTCCAGAGAATAGCAAGGAGAGATAAGAAAGCCTTCCTCAGTGATCAATGCAAAGAAATAGAGGAAAACAACAGAAAGATTATAGATCTCTGCAAGAAAACTATAGAGACACCAAGGGAACATTTCATACAAAGATAGGCACAATAAAGTACAGAAACAGTATGGAACTAACAGAAACAGAAGATATTAAGAAGAAGTGGCAGGAATACACAGAAGAACTATATAAAAAAAAGATCCTAATGACATAGATAATCACAATGGTGTGGTAACTCACCTAGAGCCAGACATCCTGGAGTGTGAAGTCAAATGTGCCTTAGGAAGCATCACTATGAACAAAGCTAGTGGAGATAATGGGAGAAGGCAATGGCACCCCATTCCTGTACTCTTGCCTGGAAAATCCCATGGATGGAGGAGCCTGGTGGGCTGCAGTCCATGGGGTCACTGGGAGTCGGACACGACTGAGTAACCTCACTTTCACTTTCTTGTACTGGAGAAGGAAATGGCAACCCACTCCAGTGTTCTTGCCTGGAGAATCCCAGGGATGGGGGAGCCTGATGGGCTGCCGTCTCTGGGGTCTCACAGAGTCAGACACGATTGAAGCGACTTATCAGCAGTAGCAATGGAGATAATGGAATTCCAGTTGAGCTATTTCAAATCCTAAAAAATGATACTGTTAAAGTGCTACACACCATATGCCAGCAAATTTGGAAAACTCAGCCATAGCTCCAGGACAGGAAAAGGTCAGTTTCCCTTCCAAGCTCATTGAAGGGCAATGCAAAAGAATGTTTAAAGTATGGCACAGTTGCACTCATTCCACATACTGCTGCTGCTGCTGCTGCTAAGTCACTTCAGTCGTGTCCGACTCTGTGTAACCCCATAGACAGCAGCCTACCAGGCTCCACCACCCCTGGGATTCTCCAGGCAAGAACACTGGAGTGGGTTGCCATTTCCTTCTCCAATGCATGAAAATGAAAAGTGAAAGTGAGGTCGCTCAGTCCTGCCTGACTCCTCAAGCAAGGTTTCAACAGTATGTGAACTGAGAGCTTCTAGGTGTACAAGCTGGATTTAGAAAAGTTAGAGGAACCAGAGAACAAATTCCTAATATCCAATGGATCATAGAAAAAGAAAGAAAATTCCAGAAACACATTTAGCTTTATTGACAACACTAAAGCTTTTGACTATGTGGACACAAAAAACTGGAAAATTCATAAAGAGATGGGAATACCGGACCATCTTACCTGCTTCCTGAGAAATCTGTATGCAGGTCAAGAAATCTGTATGCAGCAGTTAGAACTGGACATGGGACAACAGACTTGTTCCAAATCAGGAAACGAGTACATCAAGGCTGTATATTGTCACCCTGCTTATTTAACTTATATGCAGAGTACATCATGTGAAATGCTGGGCTGGATGAAGCACAAACTGGAGTCAAGATTGCCAAGAGAAATATCAATAATCTCAAATATGTAGATGACATCACCCTAATGGCAGAAGGGGAAGAGAAAGTAAAGAGTCTCTTGATGGAAGTGAAAGAGGAGAGTGAAAAAGTTGGCTTAAAATTTAACATTCAAAAAATGAAGATCATGGCATCTGGTCCCATCACTTCATGGCAAACAGATGGGGAAACAATGAAAATAATGACAGACTTTATTTTCCAAAATCACTGTGGATGGTGAATAGAACTGGACATGGGACAACAGACTTGTTCCAAATCAGGAAACGAGTACATCAAGGCTGTATATTGTCACCCTGCTTATTTAACTTATATGCAGAGTACATCATGTGAAATGCTGGGCTGGATGAAGCACAAACTGGAGTCAAGATTGCCAAGAGAAATATCAATAATCTCAAATATGTAGATGACATCACCCTAATGGCAGAAGGGGAAGAGAAAGTAAAGAGTCTCTTGATGGAAGTGAAAGAGGAGAGTGAAAAAGTTGGCTTAAAATTTAACATTCAAAAAATGAAGATCATGGCATCTGGTCCCATCACTTCATGGCAAACAGATGGGGAAACAATGAAAATAATGACAGACTTTATTTTCCAAAATCACTGTGGATGGTGACTGCAGCCATGAAATCAAAAGATGTTTGCTCCTTGGAAGTAAAGCAATGACAAACATAAAACAGCATATTATAAACCACAGACTTCAGTTTGCCAACAAAGGTCTGTATAGTCAAAGTTATAGTTCTTCCAATAGTTATGTATGGATCTGAGAGTTGGTCAATGGCTGAGCACCAAAGAATTGATGACTTCAAAGTCTGGTGTTGGAAGACTCTTGAGAGAATCCCTTTGACTGCAAGAAGATCAAATTAGTTAGTACTAAAGGAAATCAACCCTGAATATTCACTGGAAGGACTGATGTTGAAGCTGATATTTTGGTCACCTGATGCAAAGAGCTGACTCATTTGAAAATGCCCTGATGCTCAGAAAGAGAGAAGGCAGGAGGGGAAGGGGACAACAGAGGATAAGATGGTTGAATGGCATTACCAACTCAACAGACATGAGTTTAAGCTAAGTCTGAGAGATGGTGAAGGACAGGGAAGCCTAGTGTGCTGCAGTCCATGGTATCGCAAAGAGTCAGACATGACTAAGCAACTTGGAAAACAACAACACCTCAACCATACACAATAATCTGACATTTAGCAATACAGATTCTCACTATGATGTTTTGTGGCTTTGAGGCATAAAAAGCAAAGCACTTTCTCCAAGTAGCTATAAATTGGAATCATATTTATAAATTTGAATCTCAGTCTCACTCAATTTGCTAAATTTTCTGCAAAGCAAAGTCCTTGTCTAGTTTATGCACTAATTCCCTGATACTCATATAGTTAAGTCAGTTAAAGACTTGGATAGAAGTCTTACAGTTTTCCTTTTTGATCTCTTCATGGCCTGTAAACACTTTGAGCTGGGTCTCAGGTATTCTGGGTTTCAGAAAATTAAAGGCAACCAGACTCTGATTATAGGAGGGAAGGATAAGCTGTTCACTCTACCAGAACAAGGCAGATTTCAGGAATAAAATTGTAATGATAAGAACTGACTAATCTGTCCTCATCTCTTCTCTGAACCTGCTTTTGAGCAGCCCCATCCAAGTCATCTATAGCCTACTGACTCCAAGAACGACCGGCATTGGTTAAAGAAAAAAAAAAAAAGAAAAGGAGAAAGATCCTGACAATGCTATTTGAATGGATCACTCATAGTACAACTTGTGTACCAGAATACTGCTAAATCAATTTTAATTTTGGTTTAAACAGCAGGGTGAGAATTTTTATTCAGCTCTATGCTAATGCTTAAATTTAGTTTAATAAAAATATCAAATCCTCATATTTTATAGTTAGTGAGAAAGTACAGAAAACAAAATACCTATATGTAAAGACAACACAATGAGTTAATTTTTAACCTAAAAATCTAAAGGCATCAGCAATTTTTAAGTGCAAATGATGCAACAGATCTCTTGAGAAGGAGCACACTGTCAAACTAGAGATATAGTCATAAACTTAAGTACCTTGATAATTTACTCATAGATACAGTCAGTCAGTCAGTTCAGTTACTCAGTCATGTCCAACTTTTTGTGACCTCATGGACTGCAATATGCCAGGCTTCCCTGTCCATCACCAACTCCTGGAGTTCACTCATACTCATGTTCATTAAGTTGGTGATTCCATCCAACCATCTTATCCTCTGTGGTCCCCTGCTCCTCCCACTTTCAATCTTTCCCAGCATCAGGGTCTTTTACAATGAGTCAGTTCTTCACATCAGGTGGCCAATGTACTGGAGTTTCAGCTTCAGTATCAGTCCTTCCAATGAACAGTCAGGACAGATTTCCTTTAGAATGGACTGGTTGGATCTCCTTGCAGTCTAAGGGACTCTCAAGAGTCTTCTCCAACAACACAGTTCAAAAACATCAACTCTTTGGCATTCAGCTTTCTTTATAGTTCAGCTCTCACATCCATACATGACTACTGGAAAAGCCATAACTTTGACTAGATAGAACTTTGTTGGTAAAGCAATGTCTCTGCTTTTTAATATGTTGTCTGGGTTGGTCATAGCTTTTCTTCCAAGGAGCATCTGCAATGATTTTGGAGCCCTCCAAAATAAAGTTTCCCACTATTTCCATCATTTCCCCGTCCATTTGTCATGAAGTGATGGGGGTGGATGCTATGATCTTCATTTTCTGACTGTTGAGTTTAAAGCCAATTTTTTCACTCTCCTCTTTCACTTTCATCAAGAGGCTCTTTAGTTCTTCTTTGTTTTCTGTCATCAGGGTGGTGTCATCTACATATTTGAGGTTATTGATATTTCTCCCATGAGTCTTGATTCCAGCTTGTGGTTCATCCAGTTTGGCATTTCTCATGTTGTACTCTATATTATAAGCTAAATATACAGCCTTGAGGTGCTCCTTTCCTAATTAGGAACCAGTCTGTTGTTCCATGCCCAGTTCAAACTGCTGCTTCTTGACCTGATTTCTCAGGAGGCAGATAAGGTAGGTATGGCATCCCCATCTCTTGAAGAATTTTTCACATTTTGTTGTGATCCACACAGTCAGAGGCTTTGGCACAGTCAATAAAGCAGAAGTAGATGTTTTTCTGGAACTCTGTTGCCTTTTTGAGGATACAAAGGATGCAGTTTTGATCCCTGGCTTCTCTGCCTTTGCTAAATCTCATAGATACATTTTTATTCAAACACATAATTTGTATAGTATGGTGATTCTTCAGGGTATAGTGCTATTAAAACTTTTCCTGAGACTGACATCATCAGTTCTTCATTATTCCTTTAAAATCTCAAAACTAGAATCATGATATATCTGAGAATTTTTCTCCAGCCCCTTGGGCTCACATCCTGATTCACAGCTTTAAACTTTGCTGAAAAGATTTCAGCTATCAGAAAAAATCTCATAGATACATTTTTATTCAAACACATAATTTGTATAGTATGGTGATTCTTCAGGGTATAGTGCTATTAAAACTTTTCCTGAGACTGACATCATCAGTTCTTCATTATTCCTTTAAAATCTCAAAACTGAATCATGATATATCTGAGAATTTTTCTCCAGCCCCTTGGGCTCACATCCTGATTCACAGCTTTAAACTTTGCTGAAAAGATTTCAGCTATCAGAAAAGATTACATATTCTGTTTCTGAAATCTGGAGTGTCTAAAATTCACCTGAGAAGCTTATGAAAATGCAGGTTCCAAGGTCTGATCTTGGACATGATGAGTGATATTATTGGGTCTTGAGGGATTCCTGATAATAAGCATTTTAAATGAGCATTACAAGTGAGACAGTCTAAAACATATGTGAGCAACATACCACACTGTGAGAAGCAATACAGTTCTAGAGATACAGAAAGAAAATACAGAGGTCAATTTTAGCTTTTGTACTATTTGGGAAAACTACCACTGATCTTCAACCCAGACTAAATAAAGAAAAGGTGTAACATTAATGACACTAAAACTTCCGCAGAGGTTCTCCTGGGTATCTAAATGCCTTTTCTTTACCTCAGGTAATCCAGTTATTGTCTTGAAGTGCTCTGAACTTGGAATTTAGCTTGGATTAAGTTAAACAACCTTCTCTTCTCCCTCTAAGCACATTGTTAAATTCAGCATGTTCCATGTAACTTAAATAACAAAGCAATTTAAAGGATAAAAGCTAACACTATTTCTGAGTGAAGGAAAAACTGTAAAGAGTTTTCTAAGGAGCTGAAATAAACAAGTAGGTAAGAAGCTCTAGCAGATACAATACATTTTGAACTTTTTCAAAGGACTTTTGAACATCTAATACCAAAAGCGGTGAAAATAAGGACACTTTTATAGTGTTAGACAGAACTCCTTTAACACAGAGAACACTGGATTAGGAGGAAAGGAAAACATAGTGGTGACTGAGAAGTGTGTGAAAAGAGATGAAAACATATGGCTTTTACTGTTTTTTCTTTATATTTTCTAGCAAAGAGAGTATATAGTTAAATGTCAATTAAAAAAGAAAACATACTTTTACCCTTTTATATCTTATCAAATTATGTTTTCCCCTTTATAGGATAGGTAATATAGATTGGTTAGCATTTTCAAATAAATGTCTCTAGAAAAAAAATGCTGCCAATAAAATAGACAAAGCCAAAATGAATGTTT
>SJYC01103316.1:0-12016 GCA_006408675.1 Madoqua kirkii
ATTACTCAGCCATTAAAAAGAATACATTTGAATCAGTTCTAATGAGGTGGATGAAACTGGAGCCTATTATACAGAGTGAGGCAAGCCAGAAAGAAAACCACCAATACAGTATACTAATACATATATATGGAATTTAGAAAGATGGTAACGATAACCCTGTATGCAAGACAGCAAAAGAGACACAGATGTATAGAACAGTCTTTTGGACTCTGTGGGAGAGGCAGAGGGTAGGATGATTTGGGAGAATGGCATTGAAACATGTATAATATATAAGAAACCAATCATCAGTCCAGGTTCGATGCAGGATACAGGATGCTTGGGGCTGGTGCACTGGGATGACCCAGAGGAATGGTACGGGGAGGGAAGTGGGAGGGGGGTTCAGGATGGGGAACATGTGTACACCCGTGGCAGATTCATGTTGATGTATGGCAAAACCAATACAATATTGTAAAGTAATTAGCCTCCAATTAAATAAATAAATTTAAATTAAAAAAAAGAACCCACCTGCCAATGCAGGGGACACAGGTCTGACCCTCTGTCCGGGAACTAGATACTGCAGAGCAGCCAAGCCTGTTGGGCACAGCTGCTGAGCCTGAGTACTGTAGCTCCGGAAGTCATGCACCTAGAGTCTGTGCTCCTTAACAAGAGAAGCCACCACAATGAGAAGCCTGTTCACCGCAATGGAGAGTAACCCCTGCTCTGCACAACTAGAGAAACCCACAGGCAGCAATGAGGACCCAGCGCAGCCATAAATAAGTAAATAGAGAGGGAACACAAGCTCCTTCTGTGGCCAGCATGAGCTCCCTTTAGGATCTTACCTTTAATCCCTGCCCCCTCACTCTCTTTTCTCAGCCACACGAGTGCCTCTGTAGTTCCTCCATCATGCCAAGTTCTTTCTGACCACAGGCCCTTTGCACACGCTATTTTCTCTCCTTGGAACACCTTACCCATCCCATAGCCCAGATTTCCAGCTTAAATGCCACTTCTCCAGAGAAGTCTTTTCTAATCACCTTACCTAAGCACAGTCCTCCATTATTCCATCTCAGTATTTTATTTATTTGCTGATTTTCTAGCATTCATCAAAATTGGTAATTGTGGGCTTCATTGCTTATTGACTTCTCTATTAACTATCTACCTTTCTAGATTAGGCAGGGATGAAATCTGCCTTGCGTGTATGTATGCTTAGTTTGCAACCCTGTGGACCACAGCCTGCCAGGCTCATCTGTCCATTGGATTTTCCAGGTAAGAATAATGGAGTGGGTTGCCATTTCCTCCTTTGAGAGATCTTCTTGACCCAGGGATCGAATCCCCATCTCCTACATCTCCTAGCATTGGCAGGTGGGTCCTTTAACATTAGTCCCAAGCCCTGAAATCTGTCTCATTTACTCTTATATCACTAGTGCCCACGAGAGTACTTAGCACGTAGTATTAATAATAGGCACTTGATAATACTTATTGGATCAATGAATAAATGAGCCAGTGAATAAGTGCAGGTATTTTCTGTATTTCACTGTCTCTATTTGTGAACTCATCTAATTTGCCCTCACCAGACACTCACATGCATGATTGCAATCTTCTTAAATATATTACCATGTTTTTTGTCTCTCTGTGCCCCCAAAGAACTTTATTTTTTTAAACTTTTTATTTTATATTGGAGTATAGCCAATTAATGGGGGCTTCCCAGGTAGCACTGGTAGTTAAGAAGCTTCTTGCCAATGCAGGAGCCTGGGCTCGATTCCTCGGTCAGGAGGATCCCCTGGAGTAGGAAATGACAACCCACTCAAGTGTTCTTGCCTGGTGAGTTCCAGGGACAGTGGGACCCGGTGGGCTACAGTCCATGGGGTCACAAAGAGTTGAACACGGCAGAGCACAAACTGCACTGCATTGCCCTGCATAGCCAGTTAACAACGCTGCGATAGTTTCACGTGGACAGCAAAGGGGCTCAGCCACACATGTATCCATTCTTCCCCAAACTCCCCTCTCATCCAGGCGAGCACAGAACATTGCGCAGAGTTCCCTGTGCTATACAATAGGTCCTTGTTGGCAGTGCGTGCATCTATCCCAAACTGCCTGTCTCATTCCCCCGCCATCCTTCCCCTCGGCAACCGTAAGTACCTTCTATAAATCTGTGTCTGTGTCTGTTTTGCAAGTAAGTTCATTTGTATGATTTCTTTTTAGATCCTGCATATAAGGGATATACCATACTTCTCCTTCTCTGTCTGACTCACTTCACTCAATATGACCATCTCTAGGTTCATCCATGTTGCTGCAAATGGCATTATTTCATTATGTGCCCCCAAAGAACTTTAAATCAGTTATCAAATTATGTTTATTGAGATGACAAATGTAAGTAGAAAGATGAATAATTCAGAAGTTCAGAGTCATATATCTTCCTTTAGTGCAATTCTACAACCCCAGAACAGGAAATGTTTTCCACGTCTCAGTTTCATCATCTGTACAATGAGCACAAAATTTGGCCTCAGCACCAAGGACAGGCAGATGGTATGTGTTAAAGAGGCTTGTGAACTGCAAGGCCACCCCATAAGACTCTTACTGAATTCCCTTGTGGGGTTTTGTACCTTGCCACACCAATCCCTTACTTTCAACATGGCAAATAGCAAAATGCTCTAAGCCTTCAGAGATCGCTGACAGTGACTGGCTGTTCCCCCTCTATTTCTGCCTCGAGTGCACTTGAGGCAGAAAGCCAGAACAGAAGCTTCCTGAACCAAATGAGGCTTGTCGAGAATGCGTCCTTAATTGACTCCATCTGGATTCACTAAGCCAGTCTCTGGGTGGGCTGTTTTAGGACCCTGGACAGCTCCAGGACCCACAGCAGAGCCTAGAAGGGGCCCTAGGGAGGTGTCACAACCTGGTGTAGGATCTGATCCGGGGTGAGCCTGGCTTGATGGGATCTGTCAGGGAAAAGTCAGTGGAGAGAGCAAGGGGAGTAGATATGCAGGTGACTGGTTTTGCATGTAGTGAATCCAGGGAAGGCCACAGTTTGAGTGAAGGAAGGAAGTGGGAAATCTAGACAAATGAGGACTTCCCTGCCGGTCTAGTAGTTAAGAATCTACCTGCCCGTGCAGGGGACATGGCGTGATCCTTGGTCTGGGGAGATCCCACATTCCACCACAAATACTGAGCCATGCAGCGCACCTACTGAAGCCCACACGCCCTGGAGCCCACGCTCTAGAGAGCAGCCCCCGCTCACCACAACCAGAGGAAGGCTTTGCGCAGCAACGAAGACCCAGTACGGCCAATAAATAATAGGCAAATGAATCTTAAACTTTGCTGTCAACTTATCCTCATCTGAGGACCACATGAATAAATGTCCAAGAAGATTTCAATGGCCTCCTGAAGTTAGAATTCAGAGTTCCCATTAAGAATCAGAATCAAGATGGAAAGTATGACTTTCAGTGCCTAGTAAAACTGGACTTGAATCTCATCTCCATACCTTACTTGCTGTGTGATTGGTGTAATTAGTTCAGCCTCCTGAAATCATATTACTCGTCTACACACTGAAGGTAATAGTACTCATTTTATTGAATCACTGTCCCCAATTCAACACTCCTTCCTGCATCCACAACTGGCTATGGCCTTGTCATGGGTAGAGAAAACTTCCCTGCCCTTTGCGTTTATATTGGTCATGTGACTTATTGGTCAATGATATATGAATGGAAGTGCCAGTCACATGAGATGAATGGATTCTGGCCAGCTGATTGACAAGAGGATTAGGAGAGAGATATGTGGGCCAGAGCCACACCAACCAACCCACTGACTTGCAGTGAAAAGCAAAACTGTTCCAGCCAAGCTCTGCTTGAGTAAGTCAAGCTCCAGCCAATCCACAGACATGTCAGTGATAATACTGTTTCAAGACACTGAGTTGTGGGGTGGTTTGTTACACAGCAACAGCTAACAGATACAATAGCTAATAATACCAATCTGTAGACAATATATGAGCTTCCAGTATAGTCACACATATGAGAAGGCCCATAAATAAAGGTCATTTCTTCCCCTCCCCTTAACGTGAAGTTTTTCTGGTGGTTGCTGCTTTTCCAGATATTCCAGCTTCTGCTTCTGAGACACCCCTCAATGACATTAATGAGAAGAATATTTTCCTCCCTGTTTCATTTGCCTGGTGCCAATTAACTCAAATTTATGGAATTTTTTCTGGTTGGTAATTACCCTGGGAAATTTACTTTGGACTATTTCAGAAGACATTTCACCCTCCTCCTTGAATTTGCTGGCTATGGAACAGAATTATGACTGCTAAGTCTCAATTGCAAGGGAAAGAGACTACTGCATTATTTATTTCTTTGTATATATCAATACAGGTAAGAGATATCAGGCGATTCAAATCTCTTATTAGAGAAGAGAGAAGTCTCAGGGCTTTGGTTTCTCAAGCTGCTATAATTTCCCTATGACCAAGTTCCAACTGAAGTTAATTATATCCCTAAGCCCTGAGCGGCCCTACAAAGCCAGGTGACTCATTCGTTTATTCTTTTATTTATTAATCTTCCATTTTCTCTGCTGTATGAGACTGTGGTGATACACATGAGATCTGGAGTCCATTGCCTGGGTTCAAACACTGTCTCTGCCAATTGGCACATATGCGACATTAAGGACATTACTTAATCCCTATGAGAGACTCAGTTTCCTTATCTGTAAAATGAGAATAATGATAGTGATAGCCTCATACAGATATGAAACTTAAATGAGAGAGGGTATATAGAGATGCAATGTGTTCAAAACAGAGCCAGGTTTAATGAAGGCTTACCCCCTGTTTCCTGTGAGCTCTGCTCTGCCCTGGGGATACAGGAATGAATAAGACAGCACCCATGCCAAGGGAAAGCCACAGTCTTCTGGCAGGAACAGAAAAGTGGGTCAGGTTAAGGATGGAGTGCTGTCGGGGTAAAGAGAGCCCACCCAACCCAGCCTGGGGTATAAAATGTCAAAGAGGGCTTCCTGAAGAAGGTGATACTTAAATGCGTCCAGAATGGAGTCCTATTTGTCTTGATCCATCTCCAGGACCCCAAAGTCCCCAGACTGTACTTCTACATGCCCCTGATGGAATGGGAGAGGCACAGAAGGGTCTGGAAAGAAAGACAGTTAATTCATATTTATTAAGCCCCCAGGATGAATCATATGCTTTAAACTTGATCCTCACAAGCCTACAACATAGTTTTGTTGATTTCCTTCTACATGTGAGGAAATTGAGGCTCGGGGAGGTTGTCTTACCCTGAGTCACACAACTAATAAACAGCAGATCAGGGATTTAAGCCCAGATTTCCCAGGTCTGTCTTTCGATGCCCTCGAGAACATTCTGAAAGGAAAAGAGAACCAGCTACTGGCTCGCTAAAGATGGAAGAGCCAGATCTGCCAATGCATTTCCTCTTAACTGTATTTCTGCAAGGCAGTTAATAGATCATTTGCAAATTAATCAAAATCCATAATCAGAGTCAGAACTAAAACTTTAACATTCCCAGAGGTTTTGCAAGGGTTCCTGATTCCCTCAGCCCTTCAGGGGAAAGTAAAAGTCAGAAATCCCATATAGAAAGCATCTTGGTTTAGGGCTGTTATTACTGGGATAGTAACTTCCTTTGTTGCTCCAAGAGAATGAAATACGAACTCTCTATTTCCTTTGCCTTTAAATTCATGACACAACACACAAAATACTAAACATATAACAAGGATGCAGATGTCCTTAATTTTCGGGACTTCCCTGGCAGTCCAGTGATTAAGACTCCGAGCTCAGAATGCGGGGGAGCCCAGGTTTGATGCCTGGTCAGGGAATTAGATTCTATATGTGACAACTAACAGTTCAAGTGCCTCAACTAAAGATCCCATGTGCTGTTACTAAGACCCAGCATAGTCAAACGAATTTTAAAAAAAATTTTAAGAAGAAAGGAGAGGGATAAATGCAAGAGAAAAAATTGGGTGAGTTAAAGAAGAGAGGGAAGGTGGTGGGAAAGAAAGAGAAAACGCCAGGCTTGGAGACAAAGTTTCAGCCTACTATGAAGCAGTATTAAGCATGAAATTGTACTTTGCCGTGCCTGTCCCAATGTGCCCCCCTGTTTCCCCTTTAAAGGACCTTTACCCAGCAGTGCATCCCACAGGGAAGAAAATTATTCTCAAAACAAATGTAAACACACCCTGAGAAATGGATGAAATAAAATATGGGGCCAGGGTTTCCTTGTCTATTAATCTGAGGGCGTTGGTAGAAAATCATTTCAGGGCATTTTCAAGACACTTCCTGGGAGACCAAAGCAACAAACAGTCCCCTCTGAGGCCCTTCTAATCTCTATGACGTTGAGCACATCTCCAACAAATCATTTCTTAGGTCAAGAAGAGACTGAAGAGACGTAGCTGAAATCAATGGGTTTTTCTCAAATCCAGCAGGTTTTCCCCATGAATTGAGAAAATTGGCCACAATGGCTGACAACAGAGCCCTCTTCTGAGTCTTTAGGCATTTATTTTTTTCCTCCAGGAGCTCAGGCTGTGAAATGTAAGCATATGTAGATGATAAAGAATATATAGATCACAGTCTTTCATTTTGTTACCATCTCCCCCCAAAAGAAAAACAACTGAACAAGTAACGTACTAATGCAATATCAAATAAAGCTATGCCAAAATAGAGAAAATGAAAAGTGAAAGTCCCCCATGATCCACCACTCCCATTCCTTCCTTCTCCCAGAAGTAACTCTTCATCAGAACTTGGCGTCCTAGCCTTCTAGATCATTTTTATGCATTTGCCTATATGTCCCAATACCTAAGTAGATTTAGGGATAATTTAGGGCAAATAGATTGGGCTATATATACAGTTCCGTCACTGTCTTTGATATTCAACAAGGTATCTCTCCTTGTTTTCTCATATTTCCATGTCAGCACATAAAGGTCCCCTTCGTTATCTTTATTCGCTATGATAGTTTGATAGATAATTAGATCATTGCCAATTTTTCATTATTACAAGCCTGGTTGCAATAAACACTCCTAGTACTTATATCTCTGCATGAGAGCTTCGGGATTTCTGCAGGATCGACAGATATCTCGAAGGGGAATTGTTGAAGCGATTTTCCATTTAGGGAAACTGAGGTCCAGAGACGAAGAGTTTATTGAGTTTACATAACATGTTAGGGGCAGAACTGGGATGAGCTGTGAAGGGTTCCAGGTGTCTGGTCAGCCTCCCCCATGACACCATCCTCACCAGGACTATGAATTAGACACGCCTAATCCACTCCCAAGGGCTGTGGGATTTCAGACTCTGTATTGAGCAGACAAGAACAAAAGTTCAGAGGCAAAGTAGAGTGTAGCAATTTTAGCATCAGGAGGAAAGGGATGAGGTGGTCAGAAGGTGTCCAGCAGAGGATAAGGGAAGGAGCATTAAGCCTAGAATTTAAATCCTCCAATTCTAGTCCTGGCTCCGCACTGCCTGACCTTCCTCCGCTAACCTGAGTCATTTCACATGACTGAGCCTCTGGGTTTTTTGCTGCAAAACAGATGAAATTTCTACCTTCCAGGTTTTTTGTGAGAGCAGAACCAAGTGATCAGCTGACAGCATGATAAGAGCTTGCCGTGCTTGAGTTCAGCTGTGTGACATTCTTTGATCCTCACAAGTCTATGAGGTCAGTCCCACTTTTGTCCCCATTTGACAGGTAAGACAACTGAAGCACAAGAGTAAATCCTTGCCCAAGGTCACCCAGCTAGCAAATGACAGGCCCAGGTGTTGAAGCCAGGCCACCTGTCTCTAGAGCTCAAACTCCCGGCCCCACGAGAGGTGCCTGCAACTTGTGGGTGCCCCTCCGTGGGCACAGAGTCCTCCAGAGTAGGCTCAGAGTAAAGACCAACTGCAGTGTGCTTGGCCTCAGAGGTTCTGCAGCCCAGCCTGCCACATGGGCCTCTCCCCATGGCTGTCCTGTGTCATAATTAACCAGCCCCACAGAGGTTGCCTGTACCTGGGGCTGGCAGGGCCCTAATGGAAGCGCGCTGGCCATAATTGCCTCCATCCATCACCCTGGCCCTTGGAAGCGGGGACAGAGTCTCGCTGGAGATTTAAACAAGCTTTTTCTCTGCAGAAACGAGGGGCCAATGACACAGTCTGGCTTGTGGGGAGTTTAAACATGCAATGCAGACCAAAGGACCAAGCAGTCTTTCTAGTCATAAAAGAAGGGGAGAGAGGGAGGAGGAAGAGAAGAAATGGAGGGAGAGAGAGAGACAAAGATGAGAAAAATCAGAGATACAGAAGGATGATGAGCTTGGTAGAAGAGAGAGAAAGGCAATGTGTCAGGGAAGTGCCCCTCATCTGGATCCCCTTGGGGACAGAGTGATGGGGTGGGAGGGGGATAATGTATGTATGTAAAAGATGTGAGTTCGTCCCTGGGCCAGGAAGATCCCCTGGAGGAGGGCAGGGTGACCTACCCCAGTGTTCTTACCTGGAGAGTCTCATGGCAGACTTTGGTCCATAGGGTCACAAAGAATCGGACTCGATTGAAGCAATTATGCACACACTTAGGCATGTATGTGTATATATATGTATGTTTGTATATATAAGCAAACACCTATATACATATATTTATGTGTTCTCATTTTGATGATACTTTAAACAAATAAGTATGACCACATTCTGTGTAATCATATTCTGAATTATTCCACCTACAACTCTGGAGCAGAGTATTGCCATAGAATTTAACTGCCCAATCCCTTCCCCATCCCTACCCCAATCTCCCCCCGAGCCCTCCCTCCCTCCAGCGTGGGAAATAATGATAAGAACACTTTCTTTTTCAAGTGAGTGTGGACACGAAGACAAAATATATAAAGTACAGAGAACATGATCCTTAAGCATCTGCCATTATTACTCTCCCTATTTACAAGATGTTCATGAGGAATAGTTATCCATGCAGGTCAGGAGAGTGTATTTACAGGAAGCCACTGTGAACTGAGCTTTGAAGAATAAAGAGATCACCAGGACAAAAAGGAAAGGAGTCAGCTTTTCAAGTAGAAGAGAGGAGGCTCTTGAAACAGGAGTGGTCAGATGTGCTCCAGAACAGCTAGAATGTTGAAAATGAGGAGCGGGTGGTGGAAGATGAGGTGAAGGAGGTCAGCAGGAACCAGACTCAGGAGCTCTGGCTTTACATCCTTGGCTGTAGGAGCCAGAGGCTTCCCCAGGCCCAGAAAGCTCTCCCCACATTCACCATGTTAGCAAGTAGGCAGACTGCCATGGAAGACACACAAAAAAGGCGTTAAATAATAGCAGTATTCCTTTTAGAGCTTCCCAGGGCCTTCCCTAATGGCTCAAACAGTCAAGAATCTGCATACAATCCGGGAGATCTGGGTTTGATCCCTGGGTTGGGAAGATCCCCTGGAGAAGGAAATGGTACCCACTCCAGTATTCTTGCCTGGAGAATTCCATGGACAGAGGAGCCTGGTGGGCTACAGACCATGGGGTTGCAAAGAGTCAGACATGAATGAGCAGACACACAGGGGCAGAGGTCCTTTTTGGAAGTTTCTGTCTCTATAAACAGGAGCAAAGTTGTACAATTTACATTTTACCCAGAACACATGGGGTCTTCCATCCTCCCTACCCCCCAATACACAGTCACTTATGCTGGAATAAGATGGGATAGTTACTTATGCTGTTTACCGCATTTAGAGACAAAAGGGATTTTGGTTGAGTATCATGTAAAAACAAATGTGAGGAAGACACTGCTGTAATTCACCCGGACCCATGGTTTTCTCTTCTTCCTGAGGATACAACTAGATTGCATTTCTTACTGTAGCAATTAAGTGTAGCAGACACGGTCCATGCTTTGCCCCATCTTCTTGGATTCCATTCACTTTTCCTGCATGTCTACCCTCCTGTCTCTGAGTACTTTAATTCCAAGGATTCTCCCCCTGCAACTTTCTTTTGAGGATGGTCCTTAGCTAATGGAGCCCTGTACTGGCAGAGCGTCAGAAATGCTGGGAGCTCCCTCGCCCCTAGAAGAGCCCTTAGCCAATGTGTGAAAGCTTGGATCCCTTGCCTTGAAGTGGGACCTACTCTTAGGGGCAATTCACACTCCAGAGCTCCCCACAGGATCATGCCAATTTGGGCGGCTGGGAGGAGACACCCGCCTCCGAGGCTAGAGGCGGCCAGTAGGAGGCACCCCACGTCCGAGGTCAGGGGCAGCCAGAAGAAGCCACCTCGCGCTCGAGGCCAGGGGCGGTAGCCCTGAGGAGCCACTCCGAGGTCGAGCCTGAGGCCAGGGGCGGCAGCTGAAAGGAGCCACCCACACCCAAGGCCAGGGCTGGCGGCCGGGAGGATCAACCCGAGGAGCCGTGGCTGTGCAGGAGCAGGAGGGCCTAGAGGTCAGGAAGGCAGCGGTAAGGAGATACGCCTTGTTCAAGGTAAGAAAGAGCAGCTGTGCTTTGCGGAGCAGCCGTGAAAAGATACCGCACGCTCAAGGTAAGAGAAACCCAAGTAAGATGGTAGGTGTTGCAAGAGGGCATCAGGGGCCAGACACACTGAAACCATACCCACAGAAAACTAGTCAATCTAATCACACTAGGACCACAGCCTTGTCTAACTCAATGAAACCAAGCCATGCCTATGGGGCAGCCCAAGATGGGCAGGTCATGGTGGAGAGGTCTGACAGAACGTGGTCCACTGGAGAAGGGAATGGCAAGCCACTTCAGTATTCTTGCCTTGAGAACCCCATAAACAGCATGAAAAGGCAAAATGATAGGATACCAAGAGAGGAACTCCCCAGGTTATTAGGTGCCCAATATGCTACTGGAGATCAGTGGAGAAATCACTCCAGAAAGAATGAAGGGATGGAGCCAAAGAAAAAACAATACCCAGCTGTGGATGTGACTGGTGATAGAAGCAAGGTCCGATGTTGTAAAGAGCAATATTGCATAGGAACCTGGAATGTTAGGTCCATGAATCAAGGCAAATTGGAAGTCGTCAAACAAGAGATGGCAAGGGTGAACGTCGACATTCTAGGGATCAGCAAACTAAAATGGACTGGAATGGGTGAATTTAACTCAGATGACCATTATATCTACTACTGCGGGCAGGAAAATGGAGTAGCCATCATGGTCAACAAAAGAGTCTGAAATGCAGTACTTGGATGCAATCTCAAAAATGACAGAATGATCTCTGTTTGTTTCCAAGGCAAACCATTCAGTATCACAGTTATGCAAGTCTATGCCCCAACCAGTGATGCTGAAGAAGCCGAAGTTGAACGGTTTTATGAAGACCTACAAGACCTTTTAGAACTAATACTCAAAAAAGATGTCCTTTTCATTATAGGGGACTGGAATGCTAAAGTAGGAAGTCAAGAAACACCTGGGGTAGCAGGCAAAGTTGGCCTTGGAATGCAGAATGAAGCAGGGCAAAGACTAATAGAGTTTTGCCAAGAAAATGCACTGGTCATAGCAAACACCCTCTTCCAACAACACAAGAGAAGACTCTACACATGGACATCACCAGATGGTCAACACCGAAATCAGATTGATTATATTTTATGCAGCCAAAGATGGAGAAGCTCTATACAGTCAACAAAAACAAGACCAGGAGCTGACTGTGGTTCAGATCATGAACTCCTTATTGCCAAATTCAGACTGAAATTGAAGAAAGTAGGGAAAACCGCTAGACCATTCAGGTATGACCTAAATCAAATCCCTTATGATTATAAAGTAAAAGTGAGAAATAGATTTAAGGGCCTAGATCTGATAGACAGAGTGCCTGATGAACTATGGAATGAAGTTCATGACACTGTACAGGAGACAGAGATCAAGACCATCCCCATGGAAAAGAAATGCAAAAAAGCAAAATGGCTGTCTTAGGAGGCCTTACAAATAGCTGTGAAAAGAAGAGAGGTGAAAAGCAAAGGAGAAAAGGAAAGATACAATCATCTGAATTCAGAGATCCAGAGAATAGCAAGAAGAGATAAGAAAGCCTTCTTCAGCGATCAATGTAAAGAAATAGAGGAAACCAACAGAATGAGAAAGACTAAAGATCTCTTCAAGAACATTAGAG